>VOQK01012589.1:3992-17755 GCA_015052645.1 Benitochromis conjunctus
TAAACTCAAAATAAAAAAAAAAAAAAAAAAAAAAAAAAAAAAAAAATAAAAAAAAAAAAAAAAAAAGAAAAAAAAAAAAAAAGAAACTGTTAAAAAAGTGAGCGAAATATTTTGCGGAAATATTTTGAAAAGAAATGAAGATGTTCAGGGACAGTCTGCTCTCGTCGTCTCAGCCCTGCCTTTGTTTCGCCCGGCCCCTGAACATGAATAATTAATGTGCTGCTTGGTGTACGTTACAAAGAACCAGCTGCTACCCATTCAAGCACAGGAGAAATGAGAGCTCACAATTCAATTCCCAGCATGCCTCTGAATTCTTATTTCTAATCCTTTAAACATGTTTTAATGCTTGCAGTGTGATTTACGACAGCATTAAAGATGCTAAATGTTCCTCCTGCCCAAAAAATTCACCTGTTATACATATAAATAATATATTTTGTTCGAAGAAAAGGAAAAACCCATCTGAGCTCACCACGTATGAAACTATTGTTTAAGATCTAACAGTGTGAACAGACTACAAGCTGTGAGCTGAACTGCAGATGTTAAAATCTCATCTTGTTACACTCCAACACAGCAATATGGTAACAAGGCTGCTAGTTAAAAAAAAGAAAAGAAATCTGTGATAAATGTACCTGTGTGGGTGCTCTCCATGGTGGTGTCAGATGGCTCTGTGGAGGAGAGATCAGCCTCTGTGTGAGGGACATAGAAGACCTCCTCACTGCCATGAGGTTTATAAGGCAGCAGGACAGGCACTGAAGTAGGAGGGAGATTCAGTTGGAATCAGTTGGCATTATAACTGATGCATTGCTGAAATTATAGCTGATTAAAAAACAAACACACACAAAAAAAAAACTACCTGTGGTTTTGGTGGTAAACGGTCTTGTTGAAATTTCAGATCTTTCACGTGGTGTAAAGGACTGTGTGGATGTGGTGGTCATCCATTCCTGAGGCACAACAGTTTTAAAAACAGAAGAGCTGTCGGATCTTTCAGGCGGCTGCTGTCGTAATGGCTCTCTGCTGTCGCCCCACTCAGGTGGACTGGACAAACCGACACCTTCATCTGGACTGCTGGCGGCTGATGGTGAATGTCTCAGGGGGAAAAACTCTTTACGTGGCAGCCCTGAGATTACATCAGCCTGACTGGAGCAGACTATAGAGGTGAAGCTGGGATCAGTAGCTTTGGGGGACAGAGTGAGATGGACATGTGAGACATCACCCGTATGGCCGAAGGTTTCAACTGCACATGAGCCTGTGGCCTGATCTGATACATGACCAACACCCATACCAGAAGCAGATAACTTACTATCTGGTCTGAATGAGTGTGTGCTGTTGTCTCTGACAGTCACATCTTCTTTATCTAAACCCTGTGAGAAAGGAAGTGGCTCTTGAAACTGGCCTCCCTCAGTGTCTTGCCTCTTCTGTTTGGCTGGCGCAGACTGAGAAGTCACATTTTGATTTGTGCTGTGCAAACTGCTACTAGGTCCATGCACTGATGATGGTTCTCTGGTTGTTGTTTGTAGTAAAGCAACCCCATGCTCTTCAGTCGGTTCTAAAGAAAGCTGCCTGTCTGCTGTTGTGGTTCTGACTGCTCCTGTGGAGAGCTCGGTCAGGCGGAGGGGCTCTGGGGCTAGGCTGACGTGAGGTGCAGGGGAAGTGGAATTTGAGGGGGAGAGAGAGGTGGAGCTTCTGTGGGTGGCAATGGCGATGGATGTGAAGACCTGAGGTTTTTTGGTAGGAAGCGTCACTCCTTCTCTGGCAGCAATCTCACACACTCGAGCTTCTAGGTCCAGCTGAAGAGCAGTTTGTAGCTGTGTCCTGGTGGTCTCGCGGGTGGTCCTACTCAGGCTGTGCAGCAGCTGGTTTGGCTCATTTATAGCATCCCTTGGAACAGCAAATGTCTCCACAGACTGAGGTGGATCAAGCTCCCTCGATGCTGCACTGCTCTCTGTATCTGTGCTGAACTGGCTCTGAAAGAAGCAAAGAACAAGTCTGTGTCAAATAGGGAGACCAGGAAAGGACATTCTTGGTGTTATATGTTCTTCATTCACCACACACCAAATATTTTTGCACTGCAAACCTGCACGTGAACCATAACTGGTCACAGTTTAATTATTTTTTTGAAAGGTCTAACACGTTTGGCTACAGCATGCCTGCAACACACCAGTTACCTTGAACATGAGAGCTGTCCAGACACGTGTAGCAGATGATAAATAAATAAATGAAAATGCATACAAGCCTTAGTATTTACATTTTATAATTCACTATATTTAAGTTCATTGCTACAAATTACATATGATGGTTGCCTACCATTGTAAAGTGTAATAATTAAGAGGTATTCTTATGATAATTACCTTTATGGGGTTTTTTAACAGCAGTTCTCGCTTGATCTCTTCAATCCGCCTTCTATCTTCTTCATCCAGCCGCAGAGGCTCACACTGCTGTCCCGATAGCTTCAGCTTAATCCATTCTGCAACATTAAGACACGATTTTTCATCTGACGAAGCTACAATTTAAACAGGATCACAATTTAAACTACATCGAATTTAAACAAATTTGAAAGCTGTGCAGTCAGTGCAGCAGGTGAATTTTTGGATTTATGTAAAATGCTTTTTGTTTTTCTTTAAACCTTAGATGTAAGAAACTCATACATGAGTCCATGTGAATTGTTTTACCTCTGGCTTTGCTCTCCTCTTGGTCTGAAATGCTCGGTGTACTGGACACCATAGTGGATGGAGATTCACTCTGTAGCAACTTGGCCACTTTGGCTGTCAGTGAGCTTTCACAGCTCCCATCACTCAACACGCCCTCTTCAGCATCCTTGAGGATGGGTGAGGAGGACCTGCTCTGTGAAGCACCTTCAGAGCGAGCGATTTCCTCCTCATCCTCTGGGACATCAACTGAATCTGTAGGAGTAAAAGCGAGCTCTTGTGTACTCACAGCTGGTGGAGGCTTGATGGCCGCTGGCTGTGCGGGGGCTTTGTCAGGAGGTGCAGCACTGCAGCCCTCAGGCTCTGTCCGGAAGGCTGATTTGGAGAGGACAAGGGACGTCCCTGCATCACTAACAGTGCTATCTTGTGGTGCTTTGTATGTAACTTTGGTTGGTGCAGTAAAAACAGCTTGTGTGCATGGATAATCAGATTGCAGTGATCGATTTACACCTTTCTGACCAAAAGAGCTTTGCCTCATCTTCTCTAAGGTCAGCATGGAGTCAGAGGAGGATCTGGTCCAAAGCAGTGAGGAAGATGTTCTATGGTCTCCAGTTGTAGAAGAGGAGGAGAAATCCTGAAGTCTGCTGGTTTTCTTCTTCAGTGATGGGGATATGTCCTGATCAGGGAGAAGACGGGGGGCAATGGAGGAAGCTGAGGAAGCCGCAGAAGACCCAGTGGATATCATGGTCTCTGCATGAGAGACTAGTTTATGGATTTCCAACAAGGCCTTGGAGCTAACAAAAGAATCTTCTGCACTTTGATTTGCACTACGACTCATTTGTAAAAGCGACTCCAAGCTTCTTTCCCCGTGCCTGTCCTTGACAACTGGCAGCATGTCAGCGTTAAATTTGCCTTCTAGCTGGCTGATTCCCCCACTGCTGCTTAAACTGCCGTCTTTCTGCTGTTGGCAAGGCTGCAGTGTGGAGGAATGAGTGTTTTCATCAGGTGAGGTGTAAGGTGCTAGTTTGTGTTTACTCTGTCTAGCTTCTGTATCTGATGTCGGAAAAGTCCGCCTGGCGTGCTCTAGGACAGTTGCCGCTGGACAGAGACTGTCCAGGCTGAACGGTATGGATATGCTGGAGTCTACTGACAGAATGCTGGACTGGGAAAACTCCTCTTTGTGGGGACTGCCACCTGAAAACACATATTTCACTGTAAATCGCTCCAAATTTTGGTACTTAAATAGGTGTTTGTGCAAAGTTCCTTAAACAGGATATAATTAGCCCCTGATTATATTTTCATGGCCTGAGAAATTTTGTATTTTTAAAGTCTCAAAGGCTTTTCATAAAAGTAAACCTGTAAAAGTAATTCTTGAGATTACATACCCTCAGAGGGTTGAGTGCTTTTAGTTGGGGTTCCAGTAGATCCTTTAATTGTGCAGAACTCAGTGGGAGAGAATTCAGGCTCTCTGATTGGTCCCCTGGGCACAAATGGAGTCAGGATTGTAGATGGAGACTGGTCTATACCCAGGTTACGAAGATACAACTGCAAAAAAACCCACAGAGAGAACACCAGATAATCAAGTATAAGTCTACACATATAGAGCATTTTTCCCAGGCTAATAAATTTAATTGCAGAAACTGGATCTCTAATAGTAATTTCATTACATTATAGCAAGACCCACTGCTTTTTCAGTTTTTCATTTACCGGAATTCGTTCATCAATGTTGAGCTCTCGAGGCTTGGCGAGAGGTGGTGGTGTTGACAGTTTTGAAGTCCACGAGGGTACGTAATTATCAATTTCTAGGCTGACAACAGAAGACGTCCCAATGGAAGTTCCTAACTTTACTCTGCCGTAACTATCTTGGGAACTCGAAAGTGTCAAGTCTCGATCAAGCGACACATCACTGAAGTGACCAAGGCTCGTGAGATGCAAGGTTTGAATTGTGTTGGTTTGATCATGATGATGAGAATCATTATCCTGGCCTTGACTCTTTTCTCTTTCTGAAGGCCTGTCGATCTGCTGATCTTTTTGGACTGACATCACAACTGTGCTCAAAGAAGAGTGGGACTGTGACCTGCCTAGGGGTGATGCAGAGGGTGGTACTGCAGACCCAGTGTTCTCCTCATCAGCACGAGCACTGCCCACTGCTTCCATTCTTCTTGGAGAAGAAGAGCCAGAAGGTGCTGTTGAGGAGGTCTGTGTGGCAGCAGCTGAAACAAGAGGTTGGTGTAAACTCCTACTCTTCTGACTAACCAGTCGGTTTAGGCTGTCAGATACTGCGTCATAACCTTTCTGTTTAGAGGGGATGCTAGAAAATCCCTGCAGTGACAGGCTATCAAACAAAGACATCTTGTCTGAACTCTGATTTGCCCGCCAAGCATCTACTTTCTGCATATAGTTTAGACTTGGGAGGGACTGGACTTTTGCAGAGGCAGCATCCTCTTGGTACTGAGTAGCTGTGTCTGTCTTATGAGTGCTAACTACAGGAAAAGCTGGTTGTAGAGAAATTTCTGTGATTGACTGATAAGAGCTCTCTTTATTAGATTCAATGGAGGAAAGGTGCCCCAGTTTAGCCTTAACACTGGATTTGGTTGGGGCATTAAATATCCCTGGAGTGGACTGAGACTGCGGAAGAAAACCCAGGTATGAGCCATCCAACCCTATATGGTTTCCTGAGGACCAGAGGTCTTGCTCTCTGCAAACCCGTTCAACACCTGTTGAAAATGGCCCTGTCCATTGCATACCAACCACATTTGTTCTACTCGCACTTGGCTTGCCCTCAGACATCTGTTTGAGATACGGACCAGGTGGCGTAGGACGTTTTTGCTGTTTTTCTTTTGATTCAGCTTCAATCCTACTGCGTTTCTCTACTTCAGAGAGGAGTTCTCTATGTAACATTTCACTACTCTCATCAGGCTGAGTACTGCGGGAACCCACAGTGATGTTCGACAATTCAGATAACACCGTTTGTGGTTGGTCAGGATCTAAAACTTTGTCTTGCTGTTGTGTCTGCTGCTGGGGAAAAGAGGCTTCACCTGGAGGATGTTCTCTTACATCAGTGCTTTGCTGAGTGATCAGTTTACAAACTTCAGTGCTTTTAGACTCTTCTGTAGAAGGCCCTGTTCTCTTCACAGAAGTTTCAGAGGCAGAGGAAGTAGCACTGCTACTGCTGCTAAGCATCCCAACATCTTTCTGCAGGAGCTGCAGAAGATGCTGAGCAGGTATATTCTTACTCAGAAAGAAAGTCTCATCTTCAGCAGGTTCTCCTTCTAGCTTTGCTCCAGGTTTATTTAAGGTCTCTGGGTCCTTCTCTCTGATACCCGTTTCAATGACAATCACTTGGGGATGAACCTTTGCCTCTCGTTTACTTTGCTCCCCTGGTGATAGACTGTGCTGAGAGAGGGAGCAGCAGCTGCTTTCTTCTTCTTCAGAAAAGATGCTTGCCTGGGTTAATGGGTGCTGGGATAATGAGCCATGCTCAGAGGTATTAGCGGTGTGATCCTTGGATGAAAACTGAAACCGCTCTGAAGCCATGGAAACATCAGGGTATGACCTTAAAAAGTAAATAACAATTATCCATCTACACGTTATACATTCACACAGACTAAGCAATTATGATGACTTTTTTTCTAACCTTAGAGGGGCAAATTCTGTCTCACTTTGTTGTAATAAAGAAAACTCAGTGAGGTTGTGATCCACTCCAGGTAACAGGGAAAGGGCTGGAGACATGTTACTGTCCTGAAAATCTAACAGAAAGCGCAGAATGAACACACACAAATAAAAAAAAAAACAACAATCTAACATAAAACTAAGGTAAGACCCATCACTGCTAGCAGCTTCCCGTTGTCATGAATACATCATACATCAAACAAAATCAGTTTGATTACAAAGTCAAATCACAGACCTTAACTTAGAAATTTGTGTTGTTAGCTTCATTTTTCTCACATGGTACATTTTGTGGTAGAGTCTGAGTTAAGTGGTCTGAGACACTTACAAAAGGTGAAGACATTAAAGCTCTGCAGACACTCCAGGAGTATACAACCTGCAAACTCTACTTTGTCTCTACCAAATCTCAAAGGCGACACTGAAACACTGCAGACTGCTAACAGGTCAATTCCAAGCAGCAGTGTAGGGAAAGATCACAGATAAAATGTTTGTGGGCTGTTTAATATCATTTAAAGGCATTAAGATTACCTAAAAATCTCACCTTTGATTAGGGGACAGCAAAAAACAAAGGAGAGAAAATTATCTGGTATCCAAACTAAGAAAAGTGAAGTTAAGCCGAGCGGTAGCATCCAGAAGAAATGGGGCTTAAATATGTGATTAATATTCCAATCTAACAGAGATCAATTAAGCAATTTTAAAGTAGGAAAAATTAAGATATAGTTTCCTTGCAAAAGAATTTGAAAATAATGGGATTTTGTTTTTAAATTATATGTTATTAAAAAAATATATATTTTCCTCTGCATCACAAGCGGTTTTTAAAAAAGCATTGGGAAGGTGAAAATCATTATTGTGTTAATATCCATACCTAACTGCAGAGCAGGTGTTCCTGGATGCTGAAGTTCAGAATGTCTTTGTGTTCCTGGTTGGCTTATGTGTGTTTGTCCAGCAGAACGGCACACATCTTCATCTGCTGGCAACTGAGGAGATGCTGCCCTCCTCTGTGAACAGAATCACAATTGAATTCTGGCAGCATTTCACTTAGAGGAGGTCCTGCATTACTACATGCTGGTTTGAGGGCAACAAATGAAACTGAGCAATCAATAACTCTGCTTGAGACAAGCCAATGTCCGTTGTGAAAAACGTCCATTACTTGATGTTCATACCAAAGCAGAACGCATTAAGTTCATACATTCATCCCATACAGCTCAGGTTCCAGTTTGATTACACCAGTAGCACACTGTTGTCAGTAAAAAGTCAGGAAAATTCCCAGACTGACTTGAGCTGACAGGAAGGCAACAGTAACTCAAACAAGTGTTTGTTGCAACCAAAGTATGCACAAGATGTACAATACATGAACAACTTTAACAGATAAGCTACAGCAGGAGAAGACCAGATCATATGCCTCTGGTATCACTGGAAAGCAAGAAACTGACGCTACACTCTGCAACAGGCTCACCAAAATTGGACAACATAAGAAGAGAAAAACGTTGCCTGGTCTGATGCAACAGTTGGATGGTAGGGTCAAAATTATGGATATATTCAGCCTTTTATCAACTGTCCTGGTGGGTCCTTTCTTACCAAATGAGCACCATTTAAACACCACAGACTATCTAAGTATTGTTGCTGATCATCTAAGTACAGAATGCAATTATCGACCGTGGTCTATTTTGGACACAGAACACGCTCTTCTCCTCGTTTATTCATTCTGAACGTTTTTGGTGTTCTTCCTTTTTGGAATAATTGGTGAGAGCTACACACTGTAATGATCCTCATATCAAGTCTGTGATTTTTAACTATATAAATAAAGCATCCCCGATTATTGCAATCTAACCTCTCTATCTCATTTAATTGTATTAACAAATCTGCGGTTTTTCGGGTCGTTGCATTACCAGTTCATGTGGCCTGCTTGTATCTGGTCAATTTAGTCATCAAAGTGATTTATTTATAACTAACAGACTAAATGGACTAACAAACTAGAAGCAGCAGGTTACATTTAGTCTGGTGTCACTCAGGAGACTAACCGTTGACTAATGTGCATACTCTACCTTAATTTGCAACTGAACAACGAACAAGGAACATTATACTGGAGAGACTTAGCTGAACCCAGTAGCCTGAGGGTAACGTTAAACGCTAGTTAGCAAAGCGGTTAGCATTTAGCTAGCTAGCCAGCTAGCTAGCTACTAATATCGCCAACACTGTGATTATATTCACATTTCCCGCCTTGAGAATTACTTTAAAGCCTCCCGAATGACGAGTTCTAATGTAATCACACCGGGAGACAAGCGGGATACGTGCAAATTACCTCTGGACGTTCCATGCTGTCGTTTTTCTTGTTGTTATTGTTGTTACTGCTGACAGTCCGCCACAATGAGCGCGCCTCCGCCACTTCCTAGCAACAAGGGGCGTTGCTAGGAAATACAAACTCCTCAGCGAGGGACCTTCTTCTTCTTCTGTGGTGTTTAATGGCACCTTAAATCCCCTTATGTTATATTACTGCCTTCTCCTGTTCCTTTCTTCCACTGATTCACAGATACACGAGCTCACCTTTACATTGATCTCCAGTATCCCTGAACTTTGGATAGTTGTAATTGGCGCTCTTCTTGTTTTACAGCACTCAGCAATCAAGACATGTTCCTGATACAGATTATAATAGTCAGCAATCGTTTTTATTATTTTTTGTGTATACTTGTCCCACTTACATTATTCAGATCATCAAATAAATATTTAATATTAGACAAAGATCTATCTCTCTAGATGGTAGTTTATTAGTTTGAGCAGCAGGTGGCGGTGCTGCATAAAATAAATTAATTCACCTAAGACAAGCATATTTCAGTTCCTGTCCTGAATAACTGGTCCCAAATCAATTACAAGTCATAAATTAGCCCACTTAAATGATGAGAGGCGCTACGGACCAGCTAATTTAACAATAATAACGCAGAATTGTATATCTGAGGATTTCTATTTTAATATCCACAACATTATGAGTAACTAAATCTTTAATAAGTTTACTCAGAAACTTTTTAGCTGTGTGACTAAAAATCTGCAGATTCTTTTGCAGGTTGCAGGCCCTTGTATGTATTTTTTCCAGCCTTTGTAAGTTCACAAGTCTAAGTGATAGACACACTAAAGTTTCAGGGTAATGCAGTGCAATACACCGGTGATCAGCAACAATCCTTAGCTTTACTAAAGGTTTTATGCAGCATATTCAGTTCTTTCAAAGTGTTTTCTTTTCTGCTTTTTAACTCTACTGAAGACAAGAGTATAATTTCAGTGAGGATCTTGTCAGGTCAAAGGTCAAAGCTGCCACTTCCCTTCCTGGAAACATAATGCTTGTGGTCAACATGAGCAGCTGTTACCGGCATTGTTGAAAGCTGCTCCGTTTCTTTCTTTCCCATCCCTTTCTTTAAAAAACACTGGGCAGCATGCCAGTGTACTTTTTGCGTCTTCATTTACGATCCCACGTCGCTCTCTCACATCCACAGCACGCTCGCACACTAACGCCCGGCGGAGTGCATGAACACACATTCAAAGCAACCCCCTGAGGGGTGCCCAAAAGTTTCCGGTCCGGAAGGCCGGACACAGAAACTCAGGAAACAATTGGGTGTCAGAGAGGTCCGTGGAGTAGTCGCTCCCTACTGAAGTGTTGTTGCTGTTTTACAGGCAGCAGAAACAACTCTCCATCTGGTTCCCCGTCTTTCTTTGTTGACAGGAGAGCCTGCTGGCATCGTTCTGTCTCAGGATGAATGTGCTGCTGATACACAATGGAAGATGGCATTGATTTATTTATTTATACATGCTATTAGTCACCGCTTTGAGCTCTTTGCTTTTGTTTTGCAGGTTCTAGACAAACACGTGTAACGTCATAGGTGCCATCCAGACTTTTGTTGTGTTATGTAAACACAAATTACAAATTAACAAGATTTTTTTTAATAGCATGTTAAGCTGTTCTCTACCACGTTTTGGGTTGGAGCAATGTGTAAAAAGTAAATAAACAAACAAACAAGGATTTCAATGTCATTAAAATGCCACATTTGATTTAAAACAGTAGAAAGAGAATGAGTAAAAATCTGAAACTGACAGAACTATAGTTTTATTAAATAATGTACACTCTTTGTTCTAGGTTTACCTGCTCATTATCCTAAATATGTAATTGCATGGCAGCAGCTCAGTGCATTTAGGCATTTAGGTTTTTCATGTATTCCAACAGCCCGGCCGCACAGTAAAAGACTCCAGGCCTATCAGAAACATTATAAAAAGTAAAAAATGACAAGGGAGGCATGAAACTGTCAGGCACCTGATATATCAAACAAGGTAAAAGTACAATACCAACTCTCCACTTAAACAACCTTTGATACGTTCTTTTCTATTTAAAAAAAAACCCCCCCACACTATTCTGCTTAAATACAAACCCATTTTGTAACGAAGTTAGCAAAGGACTGTAAGTGCTTGCTAAGCAGTTTTGACCTTTTCACAATTGTTTCACATGAAATCTGCAATGTTAAACACAAGGAAACTCTGCAGGGTGCGAGGTGGAGGCTGCTGTCCTTGCAGAAGCATATCATAAACCATATAATTATATAAAGTAAAAAAGCTGTGCAGCTTTTAGGTGTCCTTGAGTCTCTTTAGTTTCTTCATTTGAGTATTTAGCCTGGTCTTTTCTTTGTTTTCTGGTCTTTTGAAACAGCTTCAAATAATTGTCTCAGCAGTGCAAGGAAGGAAGTGTTTTTGAAATGAGTAATACAATTTCAGTTTCAGTCTATGATATGCTGTCATTATATCTTAAATCATTATATCTTGCTTGAATCTGCATTTTTACAAAGAGGATAAACTTTGTAAAAGGTAAAAAGCTTCAGTGTGATTCTAAATGTTTTCCCAGAAGTCTTACAGCTGGTGTCTTACTGTAATCTATTACACAAGCTAATAAAGAAGGAGTGCCAGGAGGTGCTTTGCTGATGGGAAAGACAGAGGAGGCTTTGCAGTCTGGTTTAGGTCATTCTTGCATTATCTTACTCCCTAAACGGACAGCACAGAGATACACCCATGAATTATGAAAAACCTGCAGTTCATTTGACGTGCAAAACAAGAATGAGGTTAAAGTTTTACTGTAATATAGAAATAATTATTTGAATATTGGCAGTTAAACTTTATCTCATCATTGCTACTTTGTGACTACTATGGAGGACTGTTACAGCCAAAATTAAAATATAAATGCACAAAATATATCAATTCACATTAAAATGAGGTATTTCTGATTTGATGGGTTGCTCATTCATCCTCCCGTATTTCAGTTTCTCAAACTTGGATCTTGGAATTTTCAGTCCTTTACACCATTTTTGAATTCTGGCAGCTCATCTCCCTGAGGTTTAATTTCGTCCTCTACATCTGGAGGAAGGTGAATGCCCTTTGTGTTATTAAATTCTCTTATAGTCTTGATTTGTTCCAATATTTTATATAGAAATTGATTTTATATGACATCATATAGAGATATTAACTTCAAATGGATGCGCATGATTTCTTTTTTCCATATGCGTTCTCATTTTGAAATGATGTGATCAGAATATCCAGAATACCCACTGAATATTTGATCCTGTTTCGTGCGTCTTGGTTCTTTATGAGCCTATAAAAAGCTGAAGGAATGTCGATTCAAAGGTCAGACTGAACTCTTTTATGAACAGGTGAACTCTGAACTTTACAAGTTGAGTTTCTAGGTGTCAAGTGCCAATGTGCAACCCCTTTGCTTCATATTTCTTCTGAATTAAACCATAAACTCTGCACCATAAACTTTAAGGTATTTAGTGTGGCTCAGCTTCAAGTCTCCAGATAGAGCCAGCACACTTCAAGGAGGCATGGTATATCTGAAGTGTAAACAAACCTCTCACCCTGATCTAATCTGACTTTGAAAATCCCCTAACCATATAAAATCTTCATGGCTGACATTGTGATAAAATGTGGGAAGTGTAAGCACCGTGAAACCGAAGACACGAGACCCTCTGATCCTTCTTCACCTGTGGTTATCGCCCCATGAGCATGACAGCATACACAGCCACCAAACAAGCTGCTCCCTTTCTAAGCCGAGCACCAGACAACACTGACTCTTTGAGTCCGACCAACTGAGACTTGTCTCAGACCAAATGCCAAGTATCCCGAAGGCATCTTTCATATTGCAATTACTCCTATGATGAAAAGAAAAGTCTTGAATACCCTCTTTGCACACATTTGCACGTGCTGCATGTCCACAACTTCCTGGTATTCCCGGCTCTAATAATAAAACCATGAAATAATTGCTCACGTACACGCACGCATACACAGTATGATTGAGGCTCTTTTAGTTGCACATTCAGATGGTAACTAGATGGTATTTCAGAATATTTTTTTCAGACTTGCAGACAAAGGTGATGTTTTGCTGATCGTAGCTTTTAAAAAATCCTTCCAATTCAATTTTATTTATGTAAGGATAATTCACAACAGTTGTTTCCAAGAGGATCAAATCAGTCAATCCACTTTGAGCAGCAGTTGGTGACAGTGGGAAGGAAGAACTCCCGTTTAACAGAAAGAGATCTCCAGCAGAGGCAGATTCATAAAGGGGTAGCCATCTGTCACAACTGATCAGAGGGTGAGGGCAAAGAAAAGAGAACAAATGGAGATCATTGAATAAATGATTAAATAAACAAATGACTTAATAAAAATACAAACACACCACAAAATATGTAATAAACAATCACAAACACACTTTGAATGGATGCCCACATGAAAAAAAAATCACGATGTTTCTCCATTTCACAGCCATTAGCTTTATTTGCAAGTGTTAAAAGATGCTTATTTTACAATGGAATCACAACTGGAGGATGGCGAGGTAACAAACTGTAGGTAAAAATGAGACCTTTCATATGATAGAACCTGTTTTAACCAGAAGCCTATCTCATATGGTGATGTGACCCATGAGTGTTTACACGAAATGCACTTTTTGAAGCTTCCTCCAGTGAATGATCAGAAACTACATCGAACATCCAGAGCTCCAACGCTTGTTTCTGCTACTCTCTCTCACAGACATTAGACATCATTGCTGTTTAATGTGTTTTTATGTTATAGCCCATGATTTTAATGCTTCAATTTATTGTGACACTTGGAGTCAGGACTAGGACTAGATCTCTAGAAACTTCTACCTACTGTTGTTTGGCACATAATATCTAATTTTTAGATTTGAGATATTTAATATTGTTTCTTAAATAGGGCACATGGAGTGTAAGGATTTTACGAATGGTACTGACATTTCCCTTTGTTTTCATTTGACTTTGCCTTTGTTATTTTGATATGAAAGCATCCACAGAGTAAACTAAGATAAAATAAGAATCTAAAATACAGGGCTCAAAAATACTCAAACACAAACAAACTTTGAATTAAAAAGTACTTCTGTGCGCTTAATTAGATATGCAGACGTTATTGTATAAA
>VOQK01012589.1:37088-53618 GCA_015052645.1 Benitochromis conjunctus
CATCATTTAAACCCCCCCCACAATAAAACGAAATAAACAATAAATGTCTTAATTTTAGCAATTTTTAATGGCATCAGATTCTTCATATTAGCCAACGGGAGGCTTTACTACGTCCGTCTACGTAAGACAGATGCAGGCCATTTGACTTCAAAATAAAAGTTTGGTTTTAGTGGTATTAATAACAATGAGAATAAGTAATAATCACAATCATAATAAATTGGTTTTTAAAAACAGTTAAAGTGGCCTTTGTTATAATATTGTTTAGCTCACTATCTGTGCCTACATTACATCCAGTTAAAGATTACTTATTTATTCCATTTATACAGACTAGTTTTGCTTGGTGTAATTGTCATGACACAGGCCAGCGATGCAATAGAGTTAAAGTTCAAGTTAAATAACCTTTCTGCCACAATACCATAGACTTCACCCAAAGCCTTTATAAAATACATAAATTGATGAATGATCTCTCCCACAGGCTATCAATTTTGCAAAAGGGAAGTGTTTGAAATAGTTCTCCAATCTACTGATTTGTATTTCCTGTCCTTATTTTCATGCCATGTCCATGTGCACAAAATTAATATTTTCCATTTTTTAAGCATTGAAAAAGTCCACATTTGGAGGTTGGTTGGGTTAGTGTTGGAGAGAATTATTTAGCAACCACAGACCCAAGTTTTACACTTCATTGAATTTTTTTAAAATCTGTCATTCATTAAAATATAAGACTCAGCTGATTCATTTTTCAGCTCTGGAGATGCATGCTTGGCTCTAAAATCTAAGCCACAACCCCTAATGTGGGGTTTCTTCTTTCTAGTTTTGGTTATTCAATGTTATTTCTTTGCACCAGGGGCAAGAAAAGCATGAAATTTGTAGACGTCTTAAATGTGGTGTGCTATGATTTAAAAGTGAGCTCCTCTGCTGCCTTGCTGTAAAACCAAAAGACTCTGGTTTTGGTTTTTTTTTAGTGCTGCTACAAAATTATCTCAAATCTGATGCAATTTGATTTTCTTTTTACACCATGACTATGCCTATGCAGGCCTGTTTTGACATGTTTCAGATATGCAGTCTCTGGTTGAAATAAACTTGAGAAACTACTGAAAACAAAATGGGTCAAATGGTATACTGATGGTCTTTATTTGCAATTTTTCCAGGAGGTGACGGGACAGTCACCTCTGGGAAACAGCACCAGCACAGCATGAAGACATGAAACGAGGACTCTGTCTTGCAACATGGAAAATTACTGTTTTGAAGTGAACCTAAATATTTTAAAGAAAAACATTCTTGTGTCTAATTAGTTTAAGTGTGTTGTGTGTTAATGTAAAATGTCAGTGGCGTTCTTTGACATGACGAAGGTGGGTTTTTTTCCTGCTACTTATTACCATATTTCAATCAAACAGGTTAACACTTGCACTGCCAGCCTGCACAAAACTGTGTAAACAGCCACATATTTCCCACACCTCTAAGTGTTAAGCAATGAGAAAACTATAGATAGGTTTGTCAATCATTTTGTGCAGCTCTGAATACAATTCTTATGTTAGGAAACTTAATAAGCCATGCTCTAAAACAATTTTCACTTTTTCTTGCAGAAAGCAGAGCTCCAAAATTGTGTCTGTGACTCAAGCAGCCTAAAAATAAACTCAGTTTATGCCTAACTTGTACTTGCTAGAGCATAAAACCAAACACACTCAAGGAAAAAAAAGCCTAAGGCTAGCAGCACATGACTGATCCTGATGCAATATCTTAAATTCATTCAAGCTGAACTCATATACTCAGTATAAGTAAAACACTTGCACTGTTTTTTACCACAAGCTCGGTAAAGTCTGACCATCTTAGAAACACTGTTGATCTTGATTAAGAATTTCAGAGCTGCAGGTTATCCTAATACGTTTTGGGGCATTTTCTGAGCCTTCATTACTGAAGCACGTTAACAAATGAGTGCAGGAACTAACCACATTAAATGTTCAGGGATCAAGAAGACACTTAATTAGCCATCTCTTTTCAGTGACCTTGAAAAACTTCTTCAGAACTTGGATTTGACACATCAGATTGATGTGATGCAGTCATGTGAAAAACAAAGGACACCCCATGATTCAAAAGCTTGTAGAGCCACCTTTCATAGGAATAAACTGAATTAATCAATTTCTGTTTGGCTTTCTGTTTTGGCTCCCATCAGTTTGGGGGAATTTTGGCCAGTCTTCTTTGCAAAGTTCATTCATTTTCATTCATTCGCTTCCGCTTATCCTTTTCAGGGTCGCGGGCGGGCGCTGGAGCCTATCCCAGCTGTCTTAGGGCGAGAGGCGGGGTACACCCTGGACAGGTCGCCAGTCTGTCGCAGGGCTAACACACATAGACAGACAACCATTCGCACTCACAGTCACTCCCGCATTCACACCTATGGGCAATTTAGAGTTTCCAATTCACCTATCTCCACAAATTTAAACTCTATAAACTTTTTCCAAAGTTGCATCAGGTAAATTTTGGCGATGTTTTTTCACAGCTCTCTTAAGGTCACAACACTTCAGGCGGGTTCAGATCTGGACTTTGGGCCATTTCAACACCTTGATTTATTTCTTTGTCAGTCATTCTGTTGTGGATTTGCTGCTGTGCTTGGTGTCATTGTCCCTCCATATACTTTGATATACAGAAGAGTTCATGGTTGAATCGTTTGACTGCAACATGCTCAGGCCAAACAAGCCCAGATCATCACCCCTCCACCACTGTGCTTCCTGGCAGTTAATATAAGTTGTTTGTGCTGATATGCTGTGTTTGGTTTTTACCAGACATCTCCACTTTGGTCTTGTTTGTCCAAAGGAGATTTTTCCAGAAGTCTTGTGGTTTGTTTAGATATAACTTTGCAAACTTGTTTTTGGCCACGTTTTGTGAAGAAAAGAGGCTTGCTCTTGCAACCCTTCCAAACAACTCATACTTGTTCAGTCTGTTTCTAATTGTACTGTCACAAACTTTAACATTAACACGCTAAATGAGACCTGCAGTCTGAGATGCATTCTTGGGCTTTTTGCAGTTTCTCTGACTGTTGCATGGATTGACATTATGCATTTGCACATCCTCTTCTGTGGCATTGTGTTAAGATACACAAACTGCCAAAACTTCTGCTTTTATAGAGATGCACATATCTGCTGATTACTAATTAAGTATATCTGAATGGCAACACCTAGCTGCTGCTCTCTTACTTCCCCATGCAAACAGAAATGGTTTTGTTTTTCACGACTGCATGCAAATATGTGAAAACGTTCTTTTTCACAGGACTGCATGTCCAAACTACTGTGTAAAACATGTGAACGCCAATTTTGTTTCTCCATTTCACAGCTGTAAGCTACATTTATGAAGGTTATAATGCAAAAATGTACTTTTTGAATCAGAAAACATACAAAACATCCAGGTAGTATACCTGCACCTTTAAACTGGTGCAGGTATGCTACTGTAACTAAGGCATATTTCATTCCTTTCTATTTCTTGAATACAAAAAGTCCTGAATATTTCATGTGACTACCTCCTGTATTTATGATGTTATAAAGGCTCTATACTGCTAAATAAACAACAACAAATACCTATAATTAAATGGCCTTAATATAATGATGGTAAAAGGTACTTTACGACAACACTCCAGCTAATTCTGAAGATGTCTGGGGGGGAGCTTTATTCATATTTTGTAAATTTTACATGAAATAGCCCAGCAATGATTTTGAAACATCTAATTGGTGTGATTTTTTTCATTCATCTTTCAACCTTTAAAGCAAACTTCAGACTCACATATAATGATAATAAACCCCGCTATCTCTGTCTGTTCTGCTGAAACAGAACAGACAGGATATGGGTTCCTTTGTTTGGTCTTTTCTCCTCTCAGTATCTACAAAGAAAACAAAGAGCATCGCGTGAGCAAACATTTAAGCAGTTCATATCTGGACACTGACACACGTTACCTTTAGCTTTCAAGTGACTGAGTGCGGTCATTTTTTCAGTAGTTTCTTCATGTGCATGTCTTTCCTCAACTAATCACCTTCACTTCTTTATTTGCATGTCTGGCACATATTGCCCTTATTAACAGTATCCTTCCACACACCCTGAGAACATACAATATACAAGTCACACCTGTCAAACAGGTTCAGGTATACAGGTGGCTATCTTCAGAGGCACTTATAGTACATAACTGATAATATCCGCAAACCCAAACTAATAAAATGTCTTTATACCTTTGAAGCACATGACTGCATATGAGCAGTCATGTGAAACCTGCATGTTCTGCAGAGAGAGGCAGAAGCAGCACATTTTCTCACATATTTATGTTTACCCACTCTAGTTAATATTGCAACCTTATAATGTTAGTAAGGTGTAAGTATTCCAGTGATCCCAGAAGTTATGCTGTCGGGGGCAATTTACATCTGGGTAAGGTCTCCCACATCAAATCAGTCCTGGGTTAGGGACCAGGCCTGTGATGACCAGAAGACCAAGAGAACAGTTTACCTCTCCTGAGACAGGGTGACTGGTGTCCTACCCTGGCACCAGGCCTGGAGTAGGGGTGAACATTTGATGGCTGGACATAGCCCATGGCCCCTGGCCAGGCTTAGCCTGAAGGAGCTACATAGTGTGGGTGCTCCATCTAGGAACTCAGCTATCAGCAGATCATCACCTGGGAGTGAGTTGGATCAGGTAGCAGGGGTGCAGGTAGCATTCCCTGAGAGAGGCTGGGGACATTGAGTCCAAATGGACCATATGCCTCCATTGCTAAGCCTGCTGCACAAAACTGCGACTACAAAGTTGTTGGTGCTTATTCTGGTGCTAAACCCAAAACCAGCGGCCTTGGCTGAAGGACAAACTTGGTGTTGGCGGAGATCAGTGAGACCATGGAATAAGATTTTCTGGGTGCAGCCAAGGTGTGGAGGGTCTTGGATTTGGTTGTCTCAGGACCTAGTTTTATTTTAAATTGGTTTCACTGGCTTCAAAATGAGCATGAAGTGGCTGAGATGAGAATTAGCACCTCCACCGCTGATTGGAAATATTGAACTGGAGCTGTGCACTGTTTTTTTCTTCTTCTGTTGGTGACTTCTGGAGCATTTTTAATGTAATTATAATTTTTTGGGGCTGTCACATGGTTCTAATTAACAGGTATCTGTGATGATCTGCTTTCAACATTGGCTCATAGCTTATTCTACATTCCTGTGCTTTTCACATGGTTGGATTTTTGAGTTGGGCAGTTATTCAGTTCCAGTTTTCCAGTTGCTGAGCTAAGCTAGCTAGCTTTCCAATCTAAAGCCCAGCTGTCACAGGATGAAAGGCAGGTTAAACCCTGGACAGGTCACACAAGGTCACACGAGAACACACAAGAACCTCATTTAACACGCTGAACTGTGTCACCGTTTATCTCTGATCTGTGTGCCTGACAGAGCATCTGCAGATTCAGCAGTTTTTAAAAAGTGCATGCTTGTGCACAACTTACATACATGGTTGAAACAGTTACAGTTCCATTCAATTCGGTTTTATTTATATAGCAGCAAATCACAGAAACAGTGAGCTCAACGTGCTGCAAGGTAGAGACCCTACAACTGACTGCTGCAAAAAACAAACCAAAAATTAGAAGAGAGGTTAATGTTGTTTGCACAAACAAAAAGTCCAGTCCAGTTGTATTTAATAATTCTTTAATGATCATTTCTTTTAGATTTCTTTTAAATATACAAAACACTTTCATGTCATTTACATACACCACCATGTCCCTCTTTAGTGTCTTCATCAGCAAGAACAAGTTTGAGTCTTCCTCGGGTGAGTAAGCTTTTGCGAGTTTCTGTCACGGCCCCGGGATGTTTAAATGTTTTTTGAGCTTTGGTTTCTGGTCTTTTGATGAGTGCATTGAATTTTTGTTCCTGCTTTGTAATGAAAGAGATTGGAGATACAAGCAGAAATGAGCTTCCTCTTCAGGGTGTTTGACTCTCCCTTAGAGATATGGTGACGAGCTTTGTCATTCAGGAGAGACTCAGAGAAGAGCCACTACTCCTCCACAATGAAAGTGGCCAGCTGAGGTAGTTTAGACAACTGACCAGGATTTCTCCTGAATGCCTCCTAGGTGAGTTATTACAGGATAAGGCCCACAGGAAGATATCCTGAAGGTGAGATTGTGTTTCTTGGGCTAATAAAAAACTTGTAGTGATCCTTCTGGAAGAACTTTCCAAAGCAGTGTTTTTGTTAAAAAAAACAAACCCCACCAACAACATTTAATTGTGATTAGAAACAAAAATATAATCTTATCAGTCTTTTCATTCAAATTGTGTTTTGGAATTTCGGCCATGTGAATGAAACACATCACATATCCATTTGTTAAGGAGTAAACATTGAGTATTTTCACATGCCGCGAGAAAAATGGGGAGAAACAAAGTCCTCTGGTATTGACGTCAATACTTTTCCCATAAATTAAAACTGATAAATCTTTTGTAAATGTCGCCCGATTGGTCCCTTTTGGCTGCAGTTGTATACAAGCCAAACACGAGCAGATGTTCAGAGATACTGCAGAGATGCTGAAGGCCATCTTGGTGGTCTGTGGTGAAAAGAACTTTGGGATATGGGGGACTTCCTGATTTTCCGTCAGCCCAGATAAGACAACCGGAAGAGCCACATCAGATAACACAACATCCACTGAGGGTGAATTAAAACAATCTTTCATTTGGAGGAGACAATCTTTGATGAGATCTGTTTTGACATTTAAAAAAAAAAATGGTTTCTGTATTTACAGACAAATGTTAGTTTTATAGTGCAAAATAACAGCTGAAGTACGCCATATGAAAAATAAACTCGGAAAACTAAATATTTCAGAGCTGTGTAGCTGTCACCGCTCACTTTGACAAATATTTTTGTCTTTTCTCTGATCTCTCATGCTATCACACAAATAGTCTGTCAAATTTGCAAATAGAAAGCAAAAGGACCTTTGTGGAAGCAAAAATGAAACTTGAGTTCAAAGTTGGATTAGCAGTGTACTTCTTCCTCAGTGCAAAAATATCCTTTGGGCACACAGCTCACCATCCTGTGTAATAAATTCACAGTGAAAGGTGATTTCCTTCAAATAGAAGAAAATCAAACACTTTATCCCCAAAGTTGGGATCTTATAGAAGAAGCGATTCAATAAACTCAAGTTACTCAATAAGGATCCCAAACATCATTGTAGGTAAGGTGAGGAAACGTTAGAGAGTCAGCGTCTGTTGATT
Organism: Benitochromis conjunctus; assembly: GCA_015052645.1. Taxonomy (NCBI): domain Eukaryota; kingdom Metazoa; phylum Chordata; class Actinopteri; order Cichliformes; family Cichlidae; genus Benitochromis; species Benitochromis conjunctus. The sequence continues at coordinate 44,294 of VOQK01012589.1, forward strand.
ATCCACAGGAGTTAGAGTTATTCGGAAGTGCTCTTTGTCACCTGATGGAGGAATAATTCGTTAATTCAAGCAGCAACAACAATTATGAAATTCCTCAGCGAATGACCTAGATGCATACCAAAATTTTGTAGTTCAATCTTCAGGCCATAGAAAATACCTCCTGAATGTCATCTGGGGTCACGTCAGTTTTCCACATTTCTTCCTATTGTCCAGGTTAATGTTCTAAAGCCAGGTATTGTCAGATAATCTGAATGTGTTGCATTGCAACGTTACATCGAGGGCGTCAAGCGCCACTCACAACCTGAGTCCTAATCAGCTCACCGAGTTTGTTGATATTATTGTTGAAACATCCGCCACGATGATTGCTTGAACAGCTCCAGCTGCAACGAAACCCTGTCATTTCCTCCATAGGTCCTCCAGGATTACAGCCCTCGCTCAGGAGGCAGAACAGTGAGCACGATCAGCTGGTGTTGCCAAGAATATAATGTGAAGAAAAAGCACCAGTGGACTTGTAAAAGTAAACAAAATCACAACAAGCAAGAAAAATCAGCCTTTTCCGGCAATAAAGTTAAAATTTAAAACTAAATAAACAGATAACTACTAAGAGCTACTTTAACAGACTGCCACTCAGCATGGCACCAAAAAAAATCTTATGAAATGTACTGTGATATTGTTTTTATGCTTTTATAAACAGTAGTGACTGAAAGAATGACATCACAGATACAAGGGGTGTTAATGAGCTTCTTCCAAAGGGTTGCTGGCTTTCCTTTAGTGACTGGTTGAGGAATTCAGTCTTCAGGAGGGACTCGGTAAAGCTCTTACTCCTCCACATTGAAGGAAGCCAGTTGAGGTGGTTCAGGCATCTGACTAGAATGGAGGAGGCCCTATAGCAGACCCAAGACATGCTGGAGAGATTATATCACTCAGCTTGACCTATGAAGACCTTGGTGTCCCTCTGGAATAGCTGGAGGAGGTATCCGGGAGAGGGAGGTCTGGACTTTTCTGCTTAAACTGCTGCCCCCATGACCTGGTCCTCCAGATAAGCTCCCTGGGTAACTATAGGTGCATGCGTAGATGGATGTAAAATGTCCAGTCCTCCATTCCTTTAGCATAGTTACAGTGAGACTCTAGATTTATAAGCTAGTAGTTTAGTGCCCAAACCCCACAGAATAGTTTCTAGGAGTTTCTAAGTCATTTTACTTGACAAAGTAATTTTTAGTGGCTAAACCTAACCAAGATGTTTTAATGCCAGCACCTATCCAGCGAGTTGTTGTTGTTGCCTAAATCGAACCAAGTTTTGGTGCCTGAACTAAACTAAGTAGTTTTTAGTTCCTGGGCATAGTCTGACATGTTGATATATTGGTGCTTCAGTTAGCTTTCTTTTTTAAAAGAACTAAATTACACTTTTGCAGTTGATGTTGCCTCATTATATTGGTAGCATTTTTGAGCAGTGTAATATCATTGTTCACAGACTGTAACAGATGGAAGAAGATGCAGGAGCTTCCATTAAGAGGCCACATCTGTCAGTGTTTTTTAGGTGCCAGAACTGGCATGTCATTAAAATCTTTACTACCAAAGTATCAAAAGAAAGGAAGGATGGGAAAAAAGACCGTTATATGAAGGGAAGCCAACCACGTACAGTCCAGGAAGATAGCAGACAACAATCACCTATGTAACACTTTGTGCCTCACTTCTGATTGCCTAGTCTCCCACTTAGCATCCCTATGCTGCAAGACTATAACTCATATTCAACATGCTGACAAGCATCTGCCCTGCTAAACAGTCATTATGCAAGAAGAGCGCACTGCTCTGTATCTGTCAGCAATCTGTGACTTTAGAAAGGGGAGCAGGAGCAGTATCATTAACTTCATTACAACAAATAATTCAATTTGCAGCTAACCTATTTTCGTGAGGACATTAAAACAAATTTTAAACAGTCACAGAGTTTCCTCTCAATCACTGAAATGTCTGTTTATGGCAAGTTCTTCCTGTTTGTTAATTAATATTGTACGCCAGCCCTTTGTAAAGTGATATTTTTAGCACGTCCGGGTGTATAGAGTGATTTTATCATGTGTAAAGAGTGAGAAACTGCTTCCTATTTTCCCATTGTTTGATGTTTGTCTTGTGTGTTTTTTCCAAGCTTCTCGATAGGAAGGAAAGCGGCACAATCAGCGAGCTAATTTGCCTGCGGTCTGTATGAGTTTCTGTGAATGTTCATCGTTACTGTATGCATTTCCAAACGTGAAACAGAGGACAAATGGACAGAAGCTCACACACACTGATATGATTTTTGCCCTTCACAGGTTTTTCACATAATAATTCATTTATTAATTCTTAAACTTTGGGGCTACTAATTTAGCTTATCATATCACACTTAAGCTTCCTATATTCATCTGTAAAACAAATGAGTAAAACCCTGTTTTACCAGCTGATTAGACACATTTTTAATAAAGTAAGTACTTTGAGTCTTGTAAACTACAACCTTGACTCGGAGCAAGTTGTTACACTCTGTTTACTCCTGCGGTTTCTCTGACTTGTTGCAAAACAAGTTAGTTCACCGCGCAAGAAGATCCTGGTCCTTTGTAGTGAATATCGCAGGAGTAGTGAAACCTCTTAAATAACTGTGCAGTATAAGTATTATCATTGCTCCTGCAGCTTTTTCTGCAACATATTTGCTAGAAAAAAACTGTAATTTGATTTTTTTAATAAGCTATCATGGTTAAATGTGCTCTGTACAAGTTAGCCTTACATGCTAAAAATTTTGCAAGCATATGCACCAAATGCACAGAGGCTAAAAGAACACTTTTTACTGGCTGAAAGATTCAAACATTTTGGGAAAAGACCTAAAACTATGTCTGCTTGGTTTGATTCTATAGAAAAAAAATAATTCACACACATTTTTTACATGCCAAAAACACTGATAGCATTGTTATAAAACAACAATACTCTCAGTTTGTTGCACACTGGGCATGACAATCAGCACTGCGGCATAACAGTGCAGAGCTGTCTGTGCATGTCTCATCCCTGTTTGGGCTGATGCTAGCTTGGAGAGAGAGCATTCACATACGTAAGAGAATTTAAACTGCAGTTCACTGCGGGTGTCATTAATAGCAACGGTATGTTAAAGTTACACAAAGCTCCTTTAAAAATGTGGCAAGAATGTTTCAATGTTTCCTCAGTGTGAAGGGATATTCATAAGACAAACAGGCTGCTTCATTCAGACTAAAAAATGTGAAGTCCCGCTCATTTAGTTTAACATGGGGTGTTTGTTTCTGGACCACACAGTGGGAACATAAGCAGCTGGTAATGAAGTACACATGAGGGCTTTAGACACACATTCATTGTTCCTTATGAACGTGTGAAGTGTTGCATAACTGTAATTATCACCTCTATGATATATGAGAATGCGCTGAACAACAGGTTAGTACAGGCTACTAAATGTCTATAAATAACACACTAAGAATTTCAGCACTTTAGTGGTCTTTATTGCAAAGTGTCACGTACAAAACGGTTAGTTTATGTCGAGATGTTTGGTGTCAGTAGGACGGGCGTTAGCTTCCTGTTTATTACAGAGAGGCTTCAGACTGAGATAAAATTAAAGAACAAGCTGTTTCAGTGACGCAAACAACTTCTGAGAGCACCTAGCTGCTGTTTGTACCAAGCAATATCCTGGATCAAAGTGAACCTATTCTGCTATTTCCTTACTTTTTGGTCATATATAGCAGCAGTGGGTGAGAATCTTGCACAAGGTCAAAGTTTCAGATATTGAGCTCATCACTGGTCTGAGGGCTGTATAGTCAAAGCCGCAGAACATGTAATATTCATGTAAATATTGTGACTTCCAGTGGCACACAGACGTCAGGCAGTGGTTTGAATGGTTTTAAAATGCTGCAATGTAATTTAAAAAGACTTTTAGAAAAAGGAAATGTAAGGCAGTAAACAAAATTTAATAATTTAATGCAATGTTTTAAAAACGGAAAAAAACAAAACACCTTCTCTACATCTATATATAATATTCAGAGAGAGAGAGAGAGAGAGAGAAACCCTTTAAGAGGGGCAGCCAATCAGAAGAAAGTTGTCTTTAAGCGAGCCTGACCTTAAAGGAAGAGGAGCTTATAGCTTGTTTTGACTGAGGGGCTATAGATTAATTTGAACTTTGAATTATGAAAAGTTATTCTGTATGTTCCTCCATTTACACCTTTGTGGCTGTCTTGTTTTGATGATGCACATTTTTTTTTCTGTTTCATTCTCTATAACTAGAAGTGATTCAGAGGTGCAAAAGGACACAGGCTTGCCTTTTATTTATTCGTATTTGTTTGTCACAGGTCTCTAAATTTATTCCCTTTGTCCTTAATTTCCTGTTAAATGAAGGACAAGAGTTGTGATTACGTATCAGACCATGGAAGGTCAGTGTAGTAAGTATTTACCAGGCTACACTGCAATGAGAAAAGTATATCAAATCACAAATACACTCTACATGAAAATCAGATATAGATAAGGTTCCTGAGAATGCTTTTCAAACATTAGCACTGGGAAACTTTATTCACTGCCTAAAGTTGTAAGCATTCTCCCAAAAAGCTTTAAATAGCCGAGCAGAGGTGCTGACTAAACACCACAGGTTGTTTATGTTGCTGCTCTCTTCTCATGCAGAGGCTTGTCCACGCTGAAGAGAGGAAATGCTCTGGGATGAGCAAAGGCATGCCATTGGCTTGAAGTATAATCTCTAAATTCACCTTTATGAGATTCCTGAAAAAAGGCATGATGGAGATTACGGTTTCCCGTGTATCAGAAGTGCTTAATTCCCGGAAACCAAAACTCAGCTTCCTTTATCGGAGTTAAAAGTTTACTTTTATTATCACACAGCTTTATTATGTGTATTACTTAATAGCAAGATTACATTAGGGTCACCTCTCACCTGCCCCTCCGTGAATCACAACCTCATCATAGTGGAGGGGTTTCTGTAGCCTAGTGATCCCAGGACCTGTGTTGTTGAGGGCAATCTGTCCCTGATAAAGTTTCACAAAGGAAATTGGTCCTGAGTGGGGTCAAAGGTTTGTCATGCACCTTCCCTCCTGTGTGCCCACCACCTGCAGGAGCCATGATAGGGATTTCATGTGATGTAGATTATACGGTGGTCAGGGGCAAAAGCCCTGGCCGTCTGGTTGCTGGTTGCCAAGAGTGGCTTTAGGTACGTGGAACGTCACCTCTCATGGGGGATGAGTCTGAACTAGTGCATCAGGTTCAGAGGTGATTAGATATAGTCTGTCTCACAACTTCTTAAGCCCAAGAGACAGCCACATTCAATTTTTAAACTGTCAAAAACTTTGACCCAATCAATTTGACATCCACTCCACCCAAGCGCCTTTTATTTCAGAATTAATATCATATCAGGAATAGTTCATTTAAATGATTTTGACCCATAAAGAGTCACAGCTACATCAAACATGTTGATACAAGTCTTCAAAATTTTCTGGAAAGCATTTTAAAAAAAGTATCATCCAATGAGTTACCAGAACACACGACACATCCAGGAGGCCAATGGCTGCTTTTGTTTCCATAGACGTTATATTGGTGCAGTTTTGCAATGATAATATATGATATTAATACACAAATACCATTATAGAATTTTTTACAAAGCTTCAGTCATTATGGCTAAGACCATTTGACATTTCAGACCCCCCTGGACCTGAAATATTGAAATGTTATGATAAAAAAAAAGAAAAATAAATTTTTAAGCATTAAGAGCTGTGTTTTTTAAAGGTCACTAGTACAAAGCTTTCATTCAGCTGTAACAGCAAGTAATAAAGACAGCAAGGGTTTTATTACAGGCTCATATGACAGCAGTCACAAAACAGTTAGTGTAAGTCAGTAGAGGCGCCTTTATAAATCTCTGCCCTTTACTCTGAACATGTGAGCAGCAGCTGGAGGAACGCACCCTGTAAGGATGTATTAGATAGTCTAATAAATATTTTATTCACACAGGTCTCACTGAGAGTTATGTGGCATGAGTTCAGTCAGCGACGAGGAGGAATGTGCAGTGGTTTAAATTAGTAAGCTCATTGGAAAACTTGTGTAAACTTGTGGAGGATTCAGTTGGTTTTACCAGAAACCATTGCAATGCAGCTTGCAAGAGCTATTTAACAATAAACCTACACTATTAAAGGTTTTTAGGTGACAAATTTATTTGTCTGTGCTCCTTTGACACAAATTGTGACTTTTTGTGTTATAAAGGAAGCGGACTCTGTGTCTGCAGACTGGGTGTTCATTTAAAAGATATTGCAAATGTTGCATTTTAGCATTATGTCTGAACAAGTTAAAGCTCCAGCAAAATTCATAGTATGATAACCACTTTTAGCATGTTTCACCACATGGGCTTCATCAGGGTCTAGGACAGATTATGTAATGGGCATTCTAGGCACTTGTTCGGGGTCCCATCAAAAAAGAAGAAGGGGGAAAAAAACCTAAACTAAACTAAACTAAACTAAACTAAAAAAAATGGGGGTGCACAACTTTTATGAAAATTGCCATTATTTGTTCAGCCAATTCAGAATAAAAATACTGCATTTAACATTACAATTGTTGAAACATTATTCAGCAAAATGAGACACAAACTCGTTCAGATGTTAACATTAGGAGAAATCACAGTGGCACTGGATCTATCACCTTAAACTTTGGTTGGACCTAAATGAAGATGCCAGGCTGAACCTCGCAACTGAAGAAGAAATCAGTATCCAGGGAATATTTTTATATTTTTGCTACATTATTATTATTTTTTTACTTTTTTCACAAAGCAAAACATTTATTTATTCCTTCTCTAACTGGAAAACATCTCAAATGTGTACTTTTCCCGAAAAACCTCTCTGAACTTGCAGGTTAATGATTGTTTTCACATTCATCTGGAAGCGGGATTGTGAGCAAGTGCAACTGCGAGCAGAGGTTCTGGCAAGTGGTGCAGACAGGGAGGAGACAACAGCAGGTGTGTGCATGTTACTGGTCATCTTGTTGATGGACCTGAAGTACATGAACATGATTTAGTTCCCATGAGGCTGAATGTCCGTAAACATGAACAAACAGATTGCTAGATTTGTCTTTTTTTTTTTGCTACGAGAGTAGACTGTACATTTTTAAATGTTAGCATTCTTTTTTTCAAGTAAAACAAATGTAGGAGACCAGAGGACATTACTAGTATATCATCCCAACCAAATCTCGCTGGCAGGACTGTTGCAGGAATGCTTTTGAAAGCCAAAATAAGTGAACGCAGTGTATCGCTGCATCCGCAAATAAAGTTCAAACTCTATCATGTAAGGAAAATGCAAGAAAAAGGATCCAGAAACACTGATGCTTTCACACTGACCTCATTTAAGATGGACTTAGACCTCGTGGAAAAAGTTCCCATGGTCAAAAGCATCCTATGGGCTAAAGAGAAGAGGGATTATCAGCTTGTTATCAGCACACAACTCAAAGCCAGCATCTGTGATGGTATGCAGGGCCTTAATGCACATGACAGGGGTAACTTTCACATCTGTAAGGGCCCATTAATGTTGAACAATATATAAAGGCTTTGGAGTGACGTATGCTGCCAACCAGAGGATTTCTTTATCAGCGAATAACATACAGACTGTGTCATTGCAATTATCTGGTGTTTTATATTAAAATGAGAGGCTCTGAAGAAAGTAGAAGAGGAAAAAGGAAGGAAATGTATCCAGTGGTTGAAGTTTGGTGTTAAAACTGTTGTTTCTTGGGCTGAGAAATGTTGGAGTAAAAAAACACACACACACAGGGGGCTAATAGTATGTTTTTAAAATGGCTCTTGAGAGACAAACACACAAAATTGTCACTTTTGAGAGATTGTTGTGGTTATCTTCTCCGCTATTACTATGGCGTGCACATCCGGATTTCTCTGATACGTATCCTCTTGCGCAGTCTGTAGTGAGTTAATTACACACACGTAAACATGGCTCTGCTGACAAACACACAGTCTCAGACAAAAGTCATGTTTTTTGTGCGCACGCCCTGTAGTAAGTATGTTGTGTGGGTTATCAGCGAGTGTGTAAACAGATCGCTGTTACAGCTCAGCTAACCCAGAGAAATGTTGACATTTAGGATTGGAGTGTGGCAGGTCAAGGCGAGGTCAGCTTTCAAGAAAGACTTTTGGTGTGTGCCACAGGCACGTCTCTGTTTAGTGGGGACACTGGTGTTTAAGGCGGAGTTATCATAACATAAAATGAGCGGACCCGGAAAATAGAGACGTCTTTCTTTCTGGTGCAAACCCAAGATAACAGTCTTTAGAAAATGTCGCTTTTTTTAACTTCTTTTTTTAAGATATATTAACTTTATGATCTCATGACTTTTCCTTTTTTTGGCATCATCAAATTACAGTTTTAATTGGCCCAATAAAGGGTTCTATATTGGGCACAGTGGCCTTATATAACTGCTATTAGTGTCATTATTTGTTCTTTTCTGGTAAGTTACTTCATTTATTCCAAAGTGCTACATAAATACGCTCAGTTCTAAGTCCAAGATGTTCTAGTTTTGGAAATAGAAAGGCTGTGTGTAGCGTGCATTATCTTGTTATGTTAAAGAAAGTTGTCTTCATCAAGTTTCAAACCAAGTTTACGCTTCATTGTTTGTGAAAAGCAGTGTCAGATGGGCAAATAAGGCACATTATGGCTTTAAGCCATCATCATGTTAAGCCTGCTTTGACAATTAAGCTGAGTGAGTAGCTTTGCAAATATATACAGTGGGGTAAATAATAATTTTATTCCCTGCTGTATTTGTAAGTTGGCTCATGTACAAATGAACAGTGTAGTGTCATTTTTATGGAGAGAGAAAAAATATCAACCATGAATCCAGAAAAAAAAAGTATCCCAAAGTAATGACTGGCTCATGTGATGATGCATATGATTAATGGTGGGTCAACGACCACCTTTAGAAGGTCGTATACCTGGGACTCTCCACCTTTTAGTTTTAAAACTGAAGAAGGTTTTTTGATAGGAGGTGAAACGGCTTCAAAAAACTAATAGAAGTCAAATCACCTTCTTTAACAAAAGGAATAAATCGATACGATTTGGAGCAGTTTGTAGCTTAGCCAGGCGATATAAATGATATAAATGTTCACCCTCAGTCTCATTCAGTTCAGTTTGCTCTGTTTTTATGTTGCCTTTTATGAGCCGGGAGGGTCCATACTGTGACAAGAGACCAGAGTGCAAAGTTACAGTTAATGGTTATGAAATTTCTTAAACAAGAGCAACAAATTTGCACATGTTAGCAAAAATTAGGATCCACAGCGTGGATATGCATGTATGTGTGTGTGTGTGTGTGTGTG
>VOQK01012590.1:13606-32858 GCA_015052645.1 Benitochromis conjunctus
AAACCAGTCGTGACAGATAGCTGCTCCTCCCTTCTCTTTCATCTCTTCCTGTTAAAAAAAAGGAGTTCTTGTTTCCTGCTCTTGCCAAGTGCTTGCTGTGATGGCTGGGATTTTCTCTCTACTATTGCAAGATACAATGTATCAATTTATTTTGCCTCATTTACATTTTTTTCAGGTTGCAGGAACTCATGTGTTACGTCTTTCAATGAACCATAGACCAGCTAACGTAAACACACAAGTCAATGAAATAACAGTGAAACAAACATTCAGTTCTGATTAAATAAGTGTTTCTCCCTTGGTCTTTTCTTTTCTATGCATCATGATTTGTTGATAGTTTGGATGGAAACGCAGCTGCTGTGCTCCAGATTTAAAGTCCTGCTGTTTAGTCGAGATGGAGAATGAGATACGTGGGAGCGGAGCAGGAATGTTAGTGGGCTGGTACTGCTGATCATACCACCTGGTCGGACCACTCACGACACACACACACACACACACACACACACGCACACACATCATGTTCTCCCACATCATGTGTAATACAAGTACACTCACACGCATTAACACACACACACTGTTTGTGTAATCAGTTCTTGATTGTAAAAATTAGGATTTGGTCATATTATAAACATTATGTGTGCATTTGGTCAGTCAGTTTATTCTACAAGCTTAAATCAACCAAGACTTTCATTCAAGTGATTGATGAATCTGATAAAAGCATGATACCAAACTTAACTGTGGTACGTAAGGTCAGAATTTCTGTATGTCTGTGCGCCTGCCCCTGTCCAACAAACTTCCTGTCCAGACGGAAATGCATTCCTTGGTGTGTATTTGTCAGTCTGGGGGTGTGTGTTTTTCATGTGCGTTTGTGTGGAAACAGACAACAGACATTTCATGGTATCAAACAATAACGGTCTGTGGAATGTAAACCACTTCCCTTGGTACTACAGCACAGATCCTGTTGGCTGAATAACATAACATATATGATCATAGCTGAAGCGCTGACGTTTTTTTCCTTTCTTATGTGGTTGTGTTTGAATTGTATAGTATATATGTGCACCTTCTACTTCAGTAAGTCTTTATCTTTAAAGATTTTGACTCAATATTAACACGATAAACTTCTATTTTATTCATTCAATAGTTATTGAAGTTATTTCTCTTTTTAAATGTGTAGATTTCAGAAGTTATTCTACCTTTATGACATATATGAAAGAAGGTCTTGTATATGAGATGTACTGGGGAATTGATGCTAGCCTCCTCCAGTCTGCATACTGAAGTAAAGGTTGTCCTCGATGCATGTATCTGTGTGTGTTTGTAAATGTTAGAAAGCAGTCAGGCATCTAGAAAAGATGTATGAACGTGTGTGTGATTGAGTGAATGAGACTTATAGTGGACAGTGCTTTGATTATGCCGCTGAATAGAAAGATGCGATATATGTACCAGTCCTTTTAAAAATAGGGGAAATGCCAGCATCAAATCAACATGGATGCTTTTCTCTATTCTCAAAGACATTTCCTAAGTTTGCAGAATAGAAGAGGATGGAATTTCACAACAAATTAACACATAATGGCAAATTCGTTCAAAGTGCCGCTTAAAATAAACTGATCCTTTCCTAAACTTTGCTTTGGATTAATGCATAAAAAAACTTGATGTGCATAGTGGTCTTGCTTTCTACATATACTTTAGGGAAAAAATATCTGCAAGTTTCTGTCAGAGAAAACAAAGCACCTGCAAAGGTTTTGCTTTTCAGTTGTTGAATTTATTCCTTAAACATACAGTATCGATATTTACACTACACATTCCCCAAAAGGCAAAATTGAAAGGCAGCTCCCAAACAACAGTTTTAGCAGAGGTCATCCAGCAAATGACAATATAGCATGGCTTAACTGAACACAGACACATAAGCAATTTATAGTCATCAACAAACATTTTACTGTACAAAACAAAATGGGGGTCAAAATCAAGCTCTTGAAACAGAACCACGTAGTCACACATCACATGGAAAGTACATTGGTGTTTTGTGCTGACAGAGAAGAGACCTTCCATTCTTAAAGCTAGTAGTCTTTTTTTTTTTTTCATTCTTGACGTGCAGCCAAAGCATACTGATCACTGTCATTTAAGTCCAAGCCTGAGTTCATATCAGTAATTGTGTGGACAGTGCAGGACTCGTAGATTAAGCTACAGTTAGCATTCTATAGCTACATTTTGAATTACAGTGCTGGTGTTGCAGCCATACATTGATAAGCCACATAGTAAGTCCTTTTTGGCATGAGTTGAGCTTTTTGCCAGTCCATCAGTTAGAACCATACTGATGTCTTTGCTTTGGTTTGATCAAGAGCTGCGAAGACAAACAAACAGGGTTACATTTTATTGTGAGTTTAAGGTTCAATGGTGCTGTGAAAATACATGTGAGCTTTGACCAAGGCTTGTCAGAGTTCCTGAGCTGTTATATCTACCTGTGTCATACGCCTCTAAAGATCCATGGAGACCAGAAGGAGTCCAATTGACAGAGGTAGCCGTGACATTGTTGCTGCTGCTGGGCTCGATCTCTGCCTTCACCCCCTCGCTGTGTGGGGAACTCCCCGTGTTGGTGGATGACTGACTTTGGCTTCTAACACCAGGCAGCAGGAGTGAATTGAATCTGGGATCCAGTGCCGGGCTGTGAGCTGGGTATGTATGAAGCATGGGGTGATGGTGCCGAGTGTGGATGTGGGGGTGGGGATGGTAGACGTCATGAACATTTGGATAGCCGCTTGTGCTCTGGGGGTTCAGGCTGTAGGTCCAGCTATCAGGAAGGGTAGCTGCAGGTGAGAGGCTGGCCTGGGAAAGCATGTGGCCGGCCCACAGAGCTCCATCCTGGTGGTTAAATGAAACAGGGCTGGAGGAAAAGCCTGGATGGACTGAGACAGAGACAGAAGGGATACAGGAGCTGCTCTGGGATGGATAAGTGTTGTTCCAAGCTGAGCTTCCCTGACCTTCAGTGAGAGAACCACCATCTGAAACAAACACATCACAAAGATTTAACAGACTGACTGAAAAGCTAGTAGTTTGTAACTATTTAGATAGTTAAACCAATTCAGTGCATCAACTACAAAGGCAAGTGTTGCCTGCTCACCTTTCCATAGGCCAGTGGTTGAAGCCAAAGACTGAGTCACTCTAATGGGCTTGGTATCGCCACTGAAGGTGCTGGACTGACTGAGAGCACGAGAGAAGTGCTCATCTACCACATCACCGATGTTTCCTTGGAAGTAGGTAAACAATACACACCGGGAACTCAAGTACTCCGTCTCTGCTGGCTGAGTACCATCCTTTAACTCTGAATCAGATGAGGATCTGCTGCCTGATTCAGCACCTGGTGCTGCAGGACCTTGCTGGAGGACCTCTTCTCTGGGCAGTATCCCTCTTCCTCCTCCTTGGTGCTGGTCCATGCACTCCTGCATCTTACTGTAAACACTCAGCTTCCTCTGGAATAAGATACAAATAGAGATTAAATGAAAGTTTAAAAGAACAGTAGCTCAAGTTTATTAGAATTTAAATGTTAAAATAATGACCATCTTTGTGTTGATTTTGTATAGATTTAATACAGAAGACAATCATTTCTCACATGTTGGTGGTGCTAACAGTTGCACAGAGTTCTAAATGTCATACATAAATGACATACAGTCACACTGTACCACTAATGATTTGATTTGGAAGCTGATTGGGAGTCGTGTGAAACTAAGATTCTTTTTGCCTCCATTTTGCATTCAAACTATTTGTAAAGCTCAGCGTGCCTGATCCACATTCCTGAGTGACTGACTGACTGTCATTACATCACCGTTTGACCGCAGGATTAATAGTTCCGTGTCATTACGCCTGACCTGTGTTGAATACCAATCCCCAGACTGGAATTTAATCACACAAAAAGGAAATTTAAGGTAAAAGTTATTAAAGCTATTAAAGGATAAAGACTTTGGAACAGAAACAAAACGAAATCGATTGTTCATAAATGACATTTTTACAAATAATCCTAAAGTTAGCCTCCGTTGATGATATTTTACAACTTTTTTTTCTGCTATAATATTTTAATTCCAAACTCAGCAGGATCTTATTTTTGTCTTCTGCCACTTAATTAATTATATACATTTAGTTTTATATATTTTTAAAACTATTGCTTGTGATATAACTGATAGAATATATTGTGAAAATACAAAAGTCACGCGTCCCCCTGTAGGTCACACGAGCCCCCAAATGGGAAAAAAGAAGCTTATTTTCAAGTAAAAAGGAAAGCCTCGAGCTGAGATCTCGGTGTCTGCCCCTCTTAGTGCCTTCAAAAGTTTTGCGATGAATGCCTCACCTGTTGTTGTTGGTGATGGTGGTTATAGTAAGTTGCCTTGTACGCCGCTGCCGGGAGGTAGTGCGCTCCATAGCTTTGGTGGTACATCACATCCAGGCAACTCATTGCGACGGAGCGAAACGGACAAGGAGAAGCCGAAGGAGAGAAACTGGCGAAACACAGCCGAGGGCTACTCTCCTTGAAACTTCAGACGGGCTGTGTCTTCTGAGCCATCAGTGTCTCCATATATGCCCAAACGCATACAATAGCCATGTCGTCCAGTTTGCATATAAACAATCCGCCTCCCGTTGCGCGCTCCACCAGCACCACCCGGGGCCACAAAATAGTTCAACCGGTATGAGACGCACACAGTATCCGGAAAAAAAACCAACCAACCAAACAAACTATCCCCTGACAAGTTTTCAGATAGTTCTTGATTGAATAAGCATCATCTTCTCTTGTTTTTCCTCTCTTTCTGTTTTGGAGGGGAGTTATATATTTAGAGAGGGCTGGGGCCGTTACGCACGCCCACCGGGGAAGGGCCTCTATGGCGCAGAATTTAGTAATGCACTATTACTGTCGTAAGTCTTGAGGGTTTCTCAAGGTTTCCCTACAGTAAAGTTTAGTTTAGGGCGCTTGTGTGGCATGCCATTATTAATATCTGAGCAAAGATTAGATTAGAGAGAGACCATTAGATCACCATTATCGACAAAGAAGTTTAATTCATTATGTATGATCATTTATTATTTTCAAACGTTTTCATTGGTCTCATTACAAATGCCTTTATTTCCTCAGTATGGGTCTATCAAAATATTCTCCACAATGTCAAACATTGTTAACCATGAATAATTTTAGTCATTGAATCATAGTCGGTCTCAAAAATACTGCAGCAGGCTTACTAAAAACTCCCAATATAAAATTAACACTGTCGGGTTGGTCATTATAGAAAAGGCTGCGCGGAAATTTGCTATGAGAGGAGGGACTTAAATAAAAAAAATGTACGAGGCCCTTTTTTGTGGTCAAACAGCCTCGTCTGTAGGTCGTCTGTCAGCAACAGGTGTCTCTTAACGGCTGGTGCATTACAATGAGTGAAATAATGTGAAGGATAACTAATTAATTTTTTTTAACATCGAGATGAAGACCTCAGAATCTCAAAACTGCAACTAAATATAAAAAAAAATGGTGCCAACTAAAACTCAGCAGGGTCGCGTTTTTTATTACAAACAGTTCCTGTTAATTATAGTTTCCCCCTCAGCGCTTTGATTGAGAGATCTGAGCTGTTTGCTGCCATCTATTGACAAGTATAACAACATGACATTCTTATCAGTTTGTCCCATAGTGAAGCAGCCAGCTAAAGACATTTTGCCATCATAGTTATGAACCCAAATATGTGATTATATATGAATTTTATTAAGGCAAATAAAAGCTCTAGATGCCTCATATATACATGACTAAACTTGCTTCATTAGTTGTTCAAAACATAGAAAAAAATTCCCATCACTTTTTTTCATGATTGCATTGGAAGCAAAAGCTAAATGAACACATGACTGCTCATAAATCATCATTAGATTGATTTTTATTTACACTGACGCTGTGTCACTCTTGCATTTTTCCTTATGGTATCATAGTGTGACATAGTGTTTTGTCTGATTAACGCTCAGTTCAAAAGCTAACATTGAATTTCTCAGGAGTTTTACATTTGAGAAGATGCTTAAAGGCTACAAGAAAAAGAACAATCAGAGATCACTTTGTTATTGCTTTTAGCAGTAAGCTATATGCATTCATGCAGATATGCATCCATTTCAGCTCCATGTAAATCAGAAAAAGGGGAAAAAACGTGAAAAATTAGACCAGTTTTAAGGTAAAACTAAAATTCAGCTCTCCTACACCTCTATAGAAAACAGCAAAATGCTAGTTTAGGAATGTCACAAGGAGCTCCATCTGTGGAGAAAAAAGCATAAAGATGGAAACACAAAAATGTGTAAGTACATCCGATGTTAGCTGACTGAAACAAAAAAGCGTGTTTTGTTCCAGTTCCAAATGAACACTTACATAAAATTGCTTCTGATCTCACTGAATACATAGAGCGCTAACATACTGATGTGATTTTAAAGAAAGCAACTCGCCCACAGTCCACAGCAGAGGAGATGGGAAAAAAAAAAGATAGCCCCTAAAATCTACTAGTTTCGAATAAAAAAGATAGAAAATCAGTTACACTGTGTCAGAAATAATGGTTACATGTAATATAAAAAGTAGAAAGTGTGGCCATGACACCAAAACAATTGGTCTAAAAACCTGAGAGCCTATATCTTATTACACTAATTAACCCCTTTCTAATTCCTGCTGAGTTAACACTAAAATGTAACTAAAGCACTTCCTTATTCTGCAGTTTTTTTTCAGCAAAAATGCTTCTGCTTAAGAAACAGGCTGTATTTGGACTAATGACATCTAGCTCTTTTTTTGCAGTTATTGGGCTTCTCCTACATGTAACTGTCTTATATGCAGCATGCCTGTTCTTCCCTGTGGTTCAGTAAATTTAAAATATGACGAAGGGCTCTGAGAGCTTTGTTACTGCCAGCATATTTCTTTGCAGACATGTCTAATGAAAAAATATTTATAACATACATTAAACCGATACTGCTGAGCTGAATGCTGAACTGCTTTGGAGCACTGTGGATGTTGTTTGAAAGCTTGGCACATGCATATATACACCCACAGTGTATGTATGCATGTATAGTGTGGATTTACAGTAGGTGTCCTGTTCATTTTCCCAGTAAAACAAGCCAACAGGCACAACACCAGGGTGTTGAAACTGCAAAATGGATTCCAGTAAATGTTATTCACAAAGAACTTTACTTTTCTTAGTTCCCTACTGCACGCGTCAAAATGTGAAAAGGGGTACACATTAGGTACACCTGCTCAAATGTAAAATTACTTTCTGGTCTTATGAGTCTTTATTGCAAAATTCAGGTGGTAGGTCAAGAAATTGGTGCAAACAACATGAAAGTATGCATCCATCCTCCCTTATGTCAAAAGTTCAGGCTGATGGTGGTGTAATGGTTTGTGCCCTTTAATACCAACTGGACATCATTTAAATGCATTGCAGCTGACCATGTCCATCCATTCATGCCAACAGTGTATGCATCTTCTTATATGGCTGCTTCCAGCAGGATAACACATGATAACATCACGTCAGCTCAAATCATCTCAGATTAGTTTCTTGAACATGACAATGAGTTCACAGACCAGTCAGTTCTGAAGGTAAAAGGGGGTTCCAGCTTAGTACTGACAAGGTGTAATTAATGAAGTGGCCAGTGAGTATACATCACTTACAGTGCTTTGAAAAAGCATTTCCCCCCTTCTTGATTGTTTTTTATTTTTGCATATTTGTTGGACTTAAATGTTTCACATCACCAAACAAATTTTAATGTTAAACCAAGATAACACAAGTAAATATAAAATGCAGTTTTTAAATCATGATTTCATTTATTTAGAGAAAAAAGATAGACAAACCTACCTGACCCTGTGTGAAAAAGTCCTTGTCCCTAATCCTTGCAATGACTAGCAACGTGTCTTTCATTTCACTGTAGAGGAATTTTGGCCCACTCTTCTTTGTAGAATTGTTTAAATTTAGACACGAGGATTTTCAAGCATGAATGGAGCTCAGATTTTCCTAAAGGTTCAACTATTGTCTTGTCAGTTTACAGAATATTTTCCCCAAAATCATTAAAATGTTTTTGGCAAATGTGAGATGAGCCTTTTTGTTCTTTTTGGTCAGCAGGGATTTTCTTCTTGGAACTCTGTCATGGATGTCATTTAAGCCCAGCTGATTTCTTATGTTTCAATCATGAACACTGGACTTAACTGAGGCAAGAGGGAATGTAGTTCTATAGATTATTTTGGGTTCTTTTGTGATGTTCTGGATGAACTGCTGATCCCCTATTGTCATAATTTTGGTACTTCAGCCACTTCTGAGATAGCTCATTGCAATTTCAAGTTTTCTCCATTTGTGGATAATGGCTCTCACTGTGGTTCAAAACCTTAGAATTGACTTTGCAACCCTTACCAACTTGTGAAATTGATCTCAGCTTTGTTGTTTAACATTAAACATTTTTTGATGGTCTGAAACATGTAAGTCTGACAAATATGCAACAATCTAATGAATCAGAAAGGGTGCAAAGACTTTTTCCACAACACTCTTGCCTGGTCCATTTTGGCTAACCCAAAGATGTTACAGGCTTTTTTACACCTTAACCTTTTTACACTGAACGTATATGTTTCATGTAAAGAAAGCACATGTTTAATCCAAACATCCTTTTGAAAGTGCATGTAATAAATGCATGTACCATTCATCTTTCTCACTTTACACATACCTTTAATCAGTGTGCAACTCCCCCACCCACAAACATGAACGTATGAAAGACGAACATTTGAGAAACACAACAGGAAGATTTATTATTCATTTTTCTCATCCTGCACCGCTGCATGTTGTTACCAGATATGATGGCACTTCAGGGACTGTGGCAAGAGAGTAAGTGTCATTATTTTCACTCATTTTTCATTCACTTTGATGTCACGATGAGCGTGTGACTTATTCCCTCATAAGCAGAAGGTGCTAAAGTGGGGCAGAGCCGTTGAGAAAAACAATACAATATACAGGACATCGAACATTTTCAGGACTTTAGATTATTTGAGAACAACTCAACTTTTTATTAACATTGCCAAAGGGTGGATAGTCAGATTATCACGTGGAGTATATTTTTAGCTTTTTTAAAATTATTATTTTAATTAAGTTCTAATAACTTAATTGCCAAATGTGTATGAACTAATTTCTGTCCGCTGAATTAATGGCATTTAATTAGAACCACTGAAAGGACAATTATCTAATCAGTTATACAGTGGATAAAACAATATCGCTCAATCTTATTCAATACAACAAAGATTGTGATCGGTAAGTGGGACAGTTTGACACATTACTCAGTGTGACAACGCTAGCAGCCAAAGACTGATTATAGAATTGTGCAGAGATGGCAGAGTTTATCCATATCTCCAGCTAGTGTTGTATAGGAAAACTCAGACTGGCTTTGGAAGTGGGGCAGTGGAACACGCGGATGCCGGGAGACAGTGCAAGCATTCAAACTTTATGATGGTATTCCATGCACATTCATGCACACACTCTGCACAGTTCAGAGCATATTACAACAGATATGTACACACAAGCTCTCTGACACAGACAGTGGACCTCAGGGGCTTTCCGCCAAACATCTGGAGAAGCCTGTGCCTCCGCTGCTCTGCTCCTTAATGAGGCACAGAGATGATTATTAGTGGCTGTTTTAGAGGGGGAAATGGAGGGAGGAGAGGGGAAGGGGTAGAAATTAAAGTGAAATTGGATAACTGTTTGCTTTTTCCTCAAAAAAGAAAGAAAAATGAGCAGAACCTCCAGTGCTTTAGATCTAAAGACATTCCACTTCCCTATTAAAACTTCACCTTCAGAGACACATGAACAGGGTTTGAGGGGGTACATCCCAAGGAACCAAAAAAAAAGAAGTCACAAGTGTAATGTCCTACATTTGAGTCTGAGACATAGTTATTAATACCCCAACAATGAAAAGCATTTTTATAACTGATTTCAGAACCAAACTTTGCACCTGTCTACCTTTGCAGGACTTTACCATGATTTTGGCTTGCCTTTTTTTTTTTAGCTTTACCCCGTGAGCCTTATGAAGCAGGTGTGACATAATGCTGAGTGCTGTTGATGATATGTCACATTAAGCAGACTGCAACATCATGAGTTTTGAAGTGTGATTGCCATCATTCCTTTTCCCCAGAGAGTCTATGGAAACACACACCTGCCTGAGCTGGGCATATAGCTGACCTTATAGAGTGATGATGATGATGAGGCGATAATAATGACTATAATAAATGCAAATAACCTGCAGCCTGCAGGAATAAATGGTGGTTCTTTAAAGTGTAAATTCTCTTTTAGAACAAATATCCTCAAGATGCATTTAAGCTGAAGTTCATATTTTTTACAATGTCAAAGTTTGACAACATTATAATTTAATTATTTATTCTTAGTGTTAAACCTGTGTAAATATGACAAAATTAAATAGATCATATCACCACATTTAGCGTTTCCTTGTCATGCATCTAATTTAATTACCAAAAGAACAACTAGTACAATTGCAAGCATTACCCACTGACTATTATGATGGAGATGGATACATTCCTGCTCCAGCTCTAACGGGTGTAACACACCTCTCATTCAAATGGTCTGACTCCAGCCTAGTTGTGACCTTAGTTGGATAGACAGTTAAAATAAATGAATAAATAAAATAGAGCAGCCATGCTGACCACACAGTTCATAATCAGCTGTGTTGTGTTATTGTATTATATTAGCTAATAACTGCTCACCTCGCTTTAGATGAAGATGAGGAATAGGCTTTATTGCACCTCCTTTTCCTTTTTGAAAAAAAGAAAAAGCATGAAGACAAGCATCAAGTGTCTATTTAAAGCCAAGAAAGCTTATACTGCGTCTGTTAAACTTCTTCTTTCACACATTTGATGCGATTTTAACAGAATATTCAGTTTAGTGGTGAATGCTGTTATTCTTCAGTTAAAAAACATGCTATATGGTATGTGTATGTGCCTGTCTACTCAAGGTGGATATTGCACTCTATGTTGGTGTAGTAATGCTGTAAAATGCTGTAAAGCACTCTTCATAGAGTGTGTGTAAGAGGTGGGGGAGGAGTGGAGACTAAGTCTAATTAAAGATCCATTAGTGCTTCTCCAAGCACATGTACTATGAGTGGATTCCTGTTCATTATTAGCCATTTGCAGACTTAAAAAGTAACTACTTACTGTACTTAGACACATATTTTTCTCTTATTTAATGTGATATTGTGAATATAGATGCATAATTCAGTTTAAGTGAGACAAAACAACACAGTGGAATCATTCGCACTGTGGCGCCCTACTAATGAGGAGCAGCCATTCATTTGTGAGTTAATGGAAATGTAATTTACATGTTAATCCAAAGAAAAAGAAACTGTTAGAACTGTTTTTTTCTTCTAAAAGCCCACACTTGTGCTTCTTCATTATCTATTTTCATTGTTCTTGCCATTTTTGCACATTTTATAAATGGAAATGAGATTTTTAATTGCAAAGTCTAGACAAAGAAAAGCACTTCTTCCACCGTGTGTGCTAGAGTGACTATGTGCCCACAAATAGTTTGTCTGTTACAAAGTGACCAGTGGATTTTAGGTTCGCAGTAAGCATGCTGACCTTGCTTAAAAAGCAGATAATTGCCCAATCCTCAAGTTTTAGCTCATATTCTGCATGTATGAAGATAATGGGAACTGCCCAGGCATCGCTGCAGAAGTTAATGAGACGACAGAGACTCAAAAGCAGGGTCAGGTGGATGGGGGGCAATACACATGAGAGATGTGGCTCTCCTTTAGAGGATCACGCTGCGAAATATGTTCCTTTCAAGCTAAATGGACACAGATTTCAAAGTTGAATGAGAGAATCCACACCAAATTGGAAAGCAGGGTAGTAATATAACATTGTATATGTATAATATTTGGACTATACAGTAGATATGTGTGAAATTAAGCACCTAAGGTTAAGAAATGTGTTTAAATAACACTATTTTTGCACTATTACCTTTCAAAGCTAAATTTTGATTCCCAGTTTAAAATAACTACATGGGGAATAATACAGAATACATTCATATTATATTTGACAGTAATAAAATGCTCTCCAGCAAAATAAAAAAATACAACGGAAGAGAAAGAGCCCTCTTTTACTGTGCTGGCACCCTGAAAGAAACAGAAGAATATGCCTGGTTCGTTGCCTGTTTTGGGCAAATCAGCAAAATATGTCTCCTTTGAAACACACAAAAAGGTTGTAGGATACAGGGACAAAAATCAAACCCATCCCCAAGATGCAAATACATGTAAACTGCATCAATACATACAACACCTTTCTCAGCTATCTGTTCCATAAACTGTCTCATTTTGTCTGTTACCTCCTTTGCATAACTTTACAAATTTCCTCCCTCTTTTTGCAGAGCGAAGGACTTGTCCTCCACTGCCCTTCCAGCTGTAATGGCTCTAATTCCCTCATGCTAATGGTGTGTCTGAGCCTCAGCTCCTGCTGGGACCACCAGCCCACTTCTTGTGGTCACAGCGTGGCCCCAAGGCAAGAAGGCCCGTGGACTGGAGAGACAGACGAGAGAGACAGAGAGAAAAAGAGAGGAAGGGCAAAAGATGGTTCTGGTTTGATGCATGTAGAGCGTACCCTCAGACAGATTGGCATCCCCAGGCAAAAAGGACCTGTGGATAAAAGCGGGTTTCACTGGATTGTGTGTATGTGTGTGTTTCACTAAGTGTGACATCTAAAATTGGTGCCAGCAGCAGATTTAAACAATAGCACCTCACTGTTTGACCTTACTCACAAAACCAGCAGCCTGTGAGATGTCTTCTTATGTGTGTCTGTGTGTATATGCAGGTATCACTTTCATTGATTTTTATACATCATAAATCATGTACATCATGCAGCTCCACACCTGCATCTTAGTGTTGTTTCTTCCAGCTTGCATGATGTGGTGTATGTGTGCGTATGTGTGGGCGTGCTTCCTGGGAGGTTGGGGAGGTCGGGGCAGGCAATGATGATGAGCACGCACTACAGGGGAAAATAATCTCTCATTACCCAGAATTCCCTGATGCTACGATGCGCTGGTGAGCGCGACTAGATTTGTCCCACAGGCAAAAACGAGTGGAGTCACTCACTCGATTTATTAGACCATTCCAAACTCCCCTGCCCTCTGCCTCCCCTGCTGTTACCACCCTGTTCCACTCCTTCCTACTATCACTCTGTCTCGCACTCTCTCAGTCACCTGCTGTCTTCCATATGTTGTTAGTCTCTTCCTGCCTCCGCACTTTTTTGGGAATTGGATGGAAATATCCTATTAAATCCTTATCTTAAAAGTTTGTGTTTAAATTGTATCATCTGGAACTCCTACTTTGAAGAATTTGACAGTTTTAACGTTAGCATTCATTTCTGTTCTTGCAGAGTTAGATAAGAAAATCAATGTCACCTGTACATGTGCTCAACTCGCAGTTGTACTCAGCAGTCTTGCTGACTACAGCATAAAGACTGGAAACGTGAAACTTCTAGACATCTAGTGTGGCTCTCACGATAATGAAATATGCCTATACAAGCACCTTTAAAAATTCTAATAGGTTTATAAATTTTCTTTGAAATTGAATGGGTAGAAAAACTACAGAAAATGCATGTTATGTAGGGTTAAGTAACCCCCCCCTCCCAAAAGAAACACAAAACAAAACAAAACAAACTCAGTGTGATGTCCCATCATTTGTTAACTCCCATTTGAAAACCGTGAATTACGCATTAACGTTGGTACCTTTTTTAATTGTTTTTTATTGAGCTAGAACTATAATATTTTGATTAGAAAGTTATGGAGCAGTTTTAATAAGCATGACTAGCAATGTGCATTCTGAGGCTACCTGCAAATCAGTGTTAGCATGTAAATGCATGCAGAAACTCACTCACCACATCTGGGCAGGTTTCTGGTAAAATTTACAAAGTATGCCATATTGTTTGTAAGATAATCAATAAAAATGATCCACAAAGAACCAATGTTAAAGACAGAATATCTAGTTCAGTGAATGAAATTAACTGTCTTCAACTTGTAGCCTTTTTGATACACACATTACTGAAAGTCACCTTGCTCCTAATAAAGCACAACTTAAACCCTCATTATAACAGGGTGAGCTAAAACCTTTTATGTATCACAGGATAAACATGTTCATTCATACTCTAGAATCTGGCATTTTAAAATGGGACCATAGCCTCAAGTGGCCATTAGAGAAATGGCTTTGTGTTGGCTTCATTTTTCAAGTTGCTGATTCATAAAATCTGAATCTTTTTGCACCAGCGGTGGTTACACAATCTACTCGAGTGGTGATGTTAATCATTGTTTCTGTGGACACAGGATACAGCTTCCATTGCAATCCTAGCTCACTAAGAAGCTTCTTTAAAAAATCCTCTGTATAACTAGTGTATCCAAAGCTTGGGTTGCATGAATTATTGTCGTTATTTATTTATTTTTTAGAGGGAAATTGTTCGTGTGTAGCTTAAAGTCACATATTATGTATGTATTTACATTTGACCCAGATCACTTTTGTTTTAGGGGTTTAAGATAAAATGTTTTGGAATGGCCGTTCAAACATCATCTCTGAGCTCCTGCTGTGCTAATCCCTTGATTTTGCCACACATTCTCCTCCTGTGTCTGTGCCCTTTTCTCTCTTTCTCTGTTGGTCGCTCTCTCCATCCATCTGGGTATCGCTGATCCATCCATCCATCAGAGTGAAGAAGAGCTGTGGAAATCCCACATTGCCCATTATAGCCCCTTGACTTTCTTTGTTTGCGTACAAACATATTTCAGCTTGTAGTTAGACGTCAGGGGTTTATAGAAGAATGCAGAGTATAATCATGTCTTATATCCTACTATGATTCAAGATTTATGCTTGGCAAATAGGAGAATGAGATGCATAGATTCTGGAGGCCTGTGGGAGATTTGCTGAAAATCTATTGCAAATGACAAAGCATTGAAAAAAATCATTGCTCTGCTGGTGTATTTGGTAGATTATAGTGCTCTATTGTAAAAATGAGATATTACTGAGCCAGAACTGTCTGCCTTGTTGTGCAGGATATAAGGTTGGTGACTATGATTATGAATAAGTCATCGTGTAAATTTTCTAAGCTAAAATAAAGTTGAAATTAATAACCGTTTAAAGATTTTGTAATGTGTGGCTAAATCACAGGCTGCAAGGCTGGAAAGGTCGATTGAATCGTGGCGGCATTTGGGGTTTGTTGGGGCACACTCGGTTTTATGATTTCTTGGGTTTATCTGTGAAGAGAAGACATAAAAAAAACCACACACAGTTGTTACTAGACTGCAACAGCTTCACAATCACCCCATGAAGGGATTTGTGCGATTTTTTCCGTGTTGCTACCTTAAAGCTGTAAGGCTTGATGTGGTTTATGGCTGCGACTCCCACTGATTGTGCTGAGATCTCATTTCACACATGAACGTCTCTCTCTGCTGTGTGTGTGTCCATACACTCCGTATTTAGTGCCTTAACATTACACTTCTGCTCGCCCTGGGCTACATCACACAGCGAAGGAAGGGAATGGGACAGACAGATAAATGAAAATGTAGGGGAGAAAGTGGTGCAGGAAACCACTGAAAATGAAAAAAGAAGAGAGAGGCCTTTTATCTATACTTTTCTTGTGCTTAATTCTATTATAAAATCATAATTAAATGCACTTATGTATGTAGAATATGTTGCACAAGCATAAACTACTTGTGGACAGAAATCTTTTGACTTTTTTTGTTGATTTAGTGTAGTTTTAATTTTTAGTACTGAAAATCTTTACTTTGCAGCCATATTTTTATGCAACCCAGTCTCATCACAATAAGCTCAATTTCAAGTTTATTGTAACTAATTACAATGATGGTAATTAGTTACAATTAACTTGAAATTAAATGCCAAAACAGCTATCAGAAGTAGAAAAAAAATTGCTAATTTGATCCCTAAATATTGAGTTATGGTGCATTCAGCTCGTTTATAGCTACAAAGCTGGAGACAGATGCAGACTTAGAAGAAGGTGGCCCTCTGGGTGCTTGGAGCTAGATTTATCACCACTGGGGCCCTCTGATGATGAGGCCGTTTAGTGGGGGTCCCTGTAGTCCTCTGCTGATTAGCGCCAAACATCTTCCCTAATAACCTTAACATGAACAACGCCTCAGGACCACATGCCGATGCACACAGGCAACTGTGCACATGCACAGATACACATCCACACCTCCGTTGAGATAAAAAAAAAAAGAGCAAAGGGTTACCCATCCTCCTCTTCTTTTCCTCAAAGTCACCGGTCTCTCCTCTGCTCCAGCCATCATTTGGCATCCCTTGCTATTTCTGGGATGAGACCCCCCTCCCACCTTATGTCTTCTCTTCCACTCCGTATCGCTGCCCTCCTATGTACACACACTATGAACAAAATTGAGTTGGTTATGGTTCAAGAGTCCCGCCACCCTACATAAAGTTGGTCTCAACGTCAATATGAGATAAGACAATACGAATATATGAATACAAACAGGAGCGTATGCGATACCTGTCTTCTGGGGATAAAGAGAAGAGGAATGAAATTGAGAACAGAATGATGCAGTGTTGTGAAGCAGTGGGGTTGATTTTATAGACAGAAATCAACTCTGTGGATTGTTTCCCTGTGGTAGTTTACACATTTGTGTATGTTTTTTTTTTTTTTTTGTAGTTTATATGTAGTGTATATGTATAACTGAAAAGCATGAAAGAAAACAAATATGCAATATGCAAACATGCAAACAAATAAAATCTGATAAAAAGTAAAACCCCTGAATACAAGGATGCATTTGCTAGCTTAGGCTTATCATTGCACAAAAATAAATCTATCATTTTATTTACACTTTACACATCTAAAAAATAAGTAGGAATAAAATTTGAATGAGTTCAATGAAAACGAGCTACAGTGCTGTGTATCCTCAAGACTTTTGGGAACATATTCTGTGATTGATGTGACACGAGTTGATTTTTTTCGAAGGTTGGAGTCCCGTTACATCTGCTGTAAAGCTAACATAGTATTTCATAAAAACAACATTATACACACATGGTGGTGGTAGTGTGATGTTCTGTGGTTGTGTTACTGCTTCAGGTCCTGGACAACTTACATAATAAATGGAATCATGAATTTTGCTCTCTACCTCAAAATCCTGAGGTAGCCATCAGTTTGTGCCCTGAAGCTCAAAGGTGCTTAGGTTATACAGAAGGACAATGATCTGAAACACATATGGCTTATTTTAGTATAATATTAAAATTTTTTTGATGAGCTGAAACATTTAAGTGAGACAGATATGCACAAAAACAAAACAAAAAGAAAAATCAGGCAGGAAGCAAAGGAAGCAAAGACTTAGAACTGTTTGAGTCAGTATCATTTTTAGTTTTAATAGGATAGACTGTAGGATAGGATAAATTTTATTTCTAGACAGTATTCTGTGTTAAAAATCCTACAGCCAGAGACGTTTACGCAACAAAAATAGTGTGGAATTTTTTTTAAACTGACAATGCAGAGGCAATGAGAGTCCGACAATAACGTGCCTGCTGTGCTGCACGTGCGCAATATTATTCCTACGACACCGATGCTCCCATATTTCTACTATTTGAGGTCCAGACTCAATTTTAATTAACTAGTTTTGATTCAAGATTATGAAAGGCTATTTTACGCAGTACAAGTGAATGTAACGCGAGAGTCCCACCGTGACGTCACGTGGAGCCTTTGAGTCATGTCAGCTGAGGGAGGAACTTCGACAACAGAAAATCAACCAGGAAACAGAGGCTGCCAAACTGATCCACCGTTTCGGTCCGACAGCTAAACGGCGGCGTTAACAACAGGCATCACACAACACATTAGTACAGGACTTATATTTTGTAATTACGTTTGATACACAGCAGCAACATGGCTTCCCTGTTCAAGAAGAAGACTGTCGACGGTAAGTTTGCTTAGGGTGAAAAGCTAGCTAACTTGTTTTTAGCCCTGTTGGCCGTACAGCTTGCTCTGTTGTTCCCATGCTAGATGAGACGTCCCTAATTTAACTTGTTTTACCTGTTCTGAGTCGAGCTGAGTCACACTGCTGCCGTCGACGCGCTGTATATATGTAGCTGTTTTACAATGTAACCTGTAAAGGAAAAAAATGCGGCGTTAATTGTTACAAGTATCCTCTTGGTTTCTTTCCTTTTAACTTCACCTGTAATCGTTAAAGTTACAGGCTGTGGAAAAGTGTGTGTACACTGTTACACCATTGTTTCCAATGGCTCATTGACTTAGAAACGGCAAACATAAGCCTTGGTCGTCATGAAGTGTACATGATTTTTTCCCCAGTATAGTTGTGTGTGTCGTATTTACGCCAGTAAACTTTAATTTGGTTACATTACTGTCAAATTATATCCTACACACAGACTGAAACTAATGCCTCATTGTGCCGTGAATAAAATGACGTCAGTTTTGTGACAAAGAGTGCAATAAAATTGTGCAATGGAGAGGCTGTTATCGTGTTATCGTTAAGTCATTTAAAGTGGGCTATATTCAGTTTAAAAAATGTCAAAATTCTGAATAGCCTTTCAGTCTAAAAAAGTGAACATTTTCCCCCCAGGGTAGGTAATCACCTCAGAAAGTCAGAATGGAAAATCAGTCAAACTTACATCAAAATTAATGAATCAATTATTCACTCTCAATTTCTAATTATATTAACTCCTAGGGCTGGATTTTAAAAGGAAAGGCGGACCATGCCTCAACTCTTTGGACCTGAAACGTATTCTTGTGGAGAATTACAAAGAAAAAAATATCAACTTTGTATCTTTGGTTTTAAAAATAGACTCTACTGGTTAAGGCAAATCTTTTGAGAGCACTCCCTGCTTACTCCTCCCATAATTGTCATCCCAGTTTCACCCATCTGCATGCTGTACTCACAGTGCTCTCCTGCCTCCACTCCATTTCAAGCCACTGTCAGGTCTTCTCAGCCATCCCCTCATCCAGTACATTGCTTTCTTTTCTTTTTTTGACATCTCTTGCGCTCTGGACACAGGTTTCTCGTTGATGCCCTGGGTTTGGGTGTGGGTAGTAGTTTCTGGTTATTTGGGAAATTTAGTAATAAAGGGGGGGTGGGTTGATCACCCATATTTGTAGGACGATATCCCTCCCTCTTTGAGACGTTGGCGGCACGTCACCTTATACGTATACAAGCATCGTTCTCATAAGTGGTCCAGCACGTTATTGACGTATCTCGATCAAGTTCATGGCTGTTGAACTTTTCAGCAA
>VOQK01012603.1:10653-21043 GCA_015052645.1 Benitochromis conjunctus
AGAGGTGTTAATTGCCAAACTGTCATCTGTATACACAGGCAGCAGCTTGCCCGCTGTAAATTTGCATAACAAATATCAGATATATATATGCACATTCATACACACACACAGACACGGCGAGCTGATATACAGTACCATATAAGCTGACTTTCCATATACTATATTCATAGTGTACTGGAATGAAAGGAGTACCGAAAACCTAAAGCTCTCCCATGTTAAAAGATGTAATGAACCATAATGAATTACAATCTAACAATTTAGTAAATGTTTTTGTCTAACCCAAAAAGTAAAGCGTAGGCTGCGAGTGAAGCACCTTAAGATATGAAAAAAACATTAAAATAACTAAAACATAAATAAGATAAAACCATTCAACTTTAGTCATTTTCAAGTAGCTACATGCACAGTCCATGGAGTCTTACGGTTAACTCTTTTAGAGTATTAACATAAACAGTGTGTTACACAGAGTAATACGGGACACACAGCATGACCTAATGTTTAAAATATTAGCCTCCTCCATGGCGCTTAGCTGTGTTATCTATTAAGAGTCCAGAACATCAACAAGTGCCCCTGTTCTATGGTCAAATTAGTTAAGATATTAGCTAATTAGGCTGATTTCTTTAAACACTGTATACTAAAAAAGCACTTGTTTTACAACACAAAATGATCAGTCCTCCAACTAGGAACACATTTATTTCCCCTGTGAAATGTCATGCGTCCCAAATGTGTGAAATCTCTTTCTCATCAACTCTGGTTTCCCACATTTGATGCTTGGCAGGAAAACCAATGGTGATGTGGCTTTGGATGATGCATCAGGAAAGGAAGGGAGGGATGCATTGTGCAGAACATGTTGGGACGTGTGTCCTAACGGAGAGAGGCTAATAGCTGGGAAGAGCAGCTTCTGACAAGCCGCTGTGTAGTGCATGCTCGAGCCTGCATCCTGACTGTATCACACCCCTTCCTACTACTGCCACATACTGTACACACACAGACACACACACAAACACTTGTGCGCGTGCGTATACACTTACACACAAACTAAAGTCTGATTGTATGGAAAGGGGTCTTATTATATGACAATACTAAGGTGTCAGATCTCATTTCTAGCTATGGCGATGCTTGCCTGCATCCAAGCAGAGGAATCATCTTCAAGGGGCAGGAGAGCGGCAGAGTTTCAGAGCTATTATCACTAATGGATGCTGTCTTGACTAGACGTGGGTGGGGGTGGGAGGGGGGTTGATCACCAGAGAAGCTTAACAAGGGTTTGGATGGACTAACTGTATGTGGAAATACTTTGATAGATGAGAAAAACAGGAT
This sequence comes from Benitochromis conjunctus, assembly GCA_015052645.1. Taxonomy (NCBI): domain Eukaryota; kingdom Metazoa; phylum Chordata; class Actinopteri; order Cichliformes; family Cichlidae; genus Benitochromis; species Benitochromis conjunctus. The sequence goes on from VOQK01012603.1 coordinate 11,968, forward strand.
TGTGTCTCCTCCTCTGTGTTCACCTGGCTTCTTGTCTCTTTTCTTTCTAAAGGTACCAGAATTGGGATGATCTGATGGCCAGTTATACACCACAACCTAATGTTTTGTCAGTCACTAATGATGCCAAGTCAAGTTAATTTATTTAGTTCCAAGTCACAACAATAGTCACTTCGCGGCAGAAACCTCTATGTATTAGGGAGAAACCCCCAGTAATCAGACAATCCCCACTATGAACAACAATAGCAGCAATTTTGATTAAAGTGATAACGTGGAATGTGAGACGATGGGATTTAATGAGAAGTGCTTTATGGAATAAGTAGATATCTTCCCCGTGAGAGGAAAAGGCAGAGGGGTATGAAGAAGGGCAGCTAGGAAGCTGCTCGTATTGAATATGCTCCTACGACATTTGGTATTCCACATTGCCTGAGGCCACAAAGAATACACATGAAACTCGGGGACTGTTTTCTACATTCAAACAAGGTGACTCAGTCTTATAGTCATCCCTTTTTTCCAAACATGTTCAAACTTGGGCCTTTTACTGAATTTCGCATAAATACGCACACCCATATTTGCATCCACATTTGAGACACACATAAATCCTCATGCAATCTTTTGGGTAATCCCCTACCATTAGTAGAAATGTAGTCATCCTGAGAGGCTTGACTGGAATGCCTTTTCTTTTTAAGTTTCTTTCAGTTTATCGTTTTATTTACTTCAGTAGAGTTTTTCTGTAAAATGTGAATATGTTGTTTTTTTACTGGGAAACAGTGCATGTCTATATTCCAGGATGTTTTACCTCAAACCACTCCATATTCTGTTAAGTATTACACGTGGTGAACTTCTTTTTTAACCATCTGTAAGGCTTCCTGTAATGCTTTATACAGTAGAAAATCATATATTATCATACTCCATCATTTCACAGATTAAACTTTTTTTTTTTCCATAGCTACTATATAATAACACTTATAATTTGCCCATCTTATAATCAGGCATTGAAGATAAAACAAAGCATTACAGTAAACTCCACCAAAGCTATGAGCAATCACGCAGTCTCTCTTTTTGTTCTAATCCCTCCTGTTTAATGGCAGCAGAGGCATCTGAATAATCACAGGTTTCCTCACAATCCTTTTCTGCTGCCTCATCATTTGTATCTTAAGTCGTGTGCCAGTCAAACACTCCTTTGTTTCTCCTCTTATAGCGCACAGACACACACACACAGGCAAAGTGCAATAACTTAAATTGTTATGCAGTTAAAAAAAACAACCACTTTCTCTTCTGTTCTGTTAAAATTGTAGTAAGTTTTCAAAAAACACTTTTCAAAAACTATTAAGAGGAGTTTTGCTGTAAAAACAAGACGTCCGCTGGCAGACATTTTTTTTCTTCTTTTATTCAAAGCTAAATGGTTTTTGCTTCGTTTTTGGATGTTATGTACTTTCTTAATGAAGTCAAAAGATGTATTCTGAACTTTAAAATGGCATGTTAGGTAGAAAAAGGCTGGGTAATTTGAACAGCAAAGTAGTAAGTATCACATTAAACCAAACAGGTCGCAACAGGTTTTAGGATCATTTCATGGCAGTAAGTCATCAGGTCAAACTAATATTTTTGTGCATGCTTTCTTTGGTTTCTGTGAATGTGTTTTGGCAGAAGATTTAATGAAATGGATGAGAATAGAAGTTAGACAAAGGCGATGACAGGTATACTCAAGGGCAGGAGAGAAGAGCAGAGGAGAGAAGAGGGGGAACTTTAGGCGCCAGAGGTGACAGCCGTGAGTGTGCGCTAAGACGGAGGAAGAACGAGACAGAGAAAGAAAAGCAACAGGTCAAAGACCACAGTTCCAATGTCCAGAGGAGGATCTTCTTACATCACCGAGGGCTGAATGAAGAAGCTCGCCGTGCATGATTAACTTTAGCAAACACATATGCAGAGGATCTCAATCTATCACACAGACACATTCACAGGCCTCAATGCACACAGAGACAAACAGACACACACACACACACACACACACACACACACGCACGCAGAAGGAAGTGCACTTTGTCTCTTGTTTCACTTGTTTCTGAGAGGTCAACTGTGAGACAGTTGGAGGTGACACTTTTTAAGGAGAACAGACTTCTCATCAGGTCATGACAACACACACAGCCTCTATTTCACCTGCCCCTCACCACTATCACATCACAAAGTAGTTGTCTGCATTGGATTCATTAGATTTGTAATTGTTTTTTAAAATACTACACAGTATGCCTCAAATTCTTGAATTCCAGCTGAAAGCTAGAATTAGAAGAGGCAAACATCACATCCGATGTGAAATTTTTTCCCAGTTCGATAAAATAGAAATCAGTCTACACGCAGTTGCAGTCAGCTAAGAAAATAACGCAATGTCTACTTTTTAAAGTTGTGTTACAATCTGCTCAGACATTGGCTATAAATAAAGACCTATCAATATTGACAAAAGAAACATGACCATGATTTTTGCCATATTCAAGCAACCTTAAAATACTATTTGTGTAATTGCACTATCATTAACCCTTTCACGCATAGTGGTCACTACAGTGGACAGCTATTCAAAGGCTGTTTTCTTGTATTTGTGTCAGTGTTGATGGTATACTTGCACATAAACCACTACACTGGACACTGATGTGTCACTCCATACCAAATTCATAAGTCAAAACATATGTTGTCCACCTAAGTGGACATGTAAAAAAACTCTTTGAAAAGTACACGTTTAAAAAAATGAAGTTCAGAAATCTTTTTTTTAAATGTCTAAAGATGAATAAAAATACTTGAGAAAAAAAATCCTGATTGAGGTTGTCATAATTCAAGCATGAAAGGGTTGAAATGGATTATTGCACTGATAAACTGAAACAACATATGAAGCAGCAATTTCTAATATACTCAAAGACAGTACACCAGAATATATAAATCAAAGTGACCTCTAAAACATTCATTCATATGATATGATATGATTTTTTTTATTAATTACTGGAACTGCTTAAAGAAACCAAACAAAGTCCTCAAAAAGACTACCAAGAACAGACTCATAAAAGGTGAGTACAGGACAAGATGAATCACTGAGCCATGCACTACTTTCGCTTACACATAGCACGCCTGCACATGTACTGACTTGAGTGAGTGTCCATGTGAGCGAGTGTCTTTGTGTGCATGTTTATGTGTGTGCGAGGGAGTTAGTAAGACACAGAGCTAGAAAGAGTAAGAGAAGCCTGCATGCACAGACATACACCAGTACACATCATAGCCACAATAGTGTGTGTGTGTGTGTGTGTGTGTGTGTGTATACTCACGGTCCATGTGGCTGACTTGGCTGTGCTGGACTGTTGGAAGGACACCTGGAAGGCGTGTGGCCCAGGGTAATCGGTGTTAGAAGGGATGGCAGGGGCAGGCGACAAGCCCTCAAAGGTGGAGTTGGGCTGGGAGTAAGGTGAGGGGGTGGGCACGGCCGACGAAGAGGCGTTTTCGGAGCTGTAGGGGCTGGTGGATGTCGCACGGCTCCCCAGACTCTCCATGCTGCTGCTCAGCAAGTTGTACTGGGACTGTGAAGAAATGAAGAGAAAAGGCAATGAGGGAGGTGAAGAGGTAGGGAGGGGAAAAGGCAGAGGGAGGACACAGGTAGAGGTGTCACAGAGACAGGGGCTTAGAGGCTTAAAGGAAGGTCGGGTTACACTTGGAAGGGAGATGTGGGTAGTGCGTGTGATGCACAATGTGTGTGAAGGCATGTGTAACTATTTTTTGATTTATACATAAAAACAACATCAACAGGTGTGTAGAGGTGAGTCTGTGAATGGCACTTGCAGTGAGGTCCACCCAGTAACTTCCTTGGGGCAATAAGAGACAAGTTGTAAAACACAGGAGTGATCTGCCTAGTTGTCTGCCATTCTCAGTTTTTCTTTCTTTGGTATAATTGAGGAAAAAAAAAGATTTTAAGTACTGAAGTGTGCCTGGTGTCTCTTGTGAGGCCTGCATTTTGTTTTTAAACTCAAAAGCTACAGTAGAAAGAAAACTTATCAAAGACTTGTGATTTCAAGAAAGGTCAGAAAACACAAACTGCAGTCCACCACAGTCTACCTCCTGCTCTTCAAAATAAAACAGTTTGAGCATTAGTGAGTAACATGAAACCAACAGATAGTCGGTTGACTGAGACAGAACAAGAAAACGTCGGCAGCACAGAATATTATGAAAACCAAAAATAATCTTTAGCGTGAAAACACATTCCTAGATTCATCCCTGCTGCCCGCATTGTGCACGTGTCAAACAACTGAAGCTGATGGCAGCTTCCAGTTGATCCGTTTCTATTTTACACACATACAAAAAAACCCCTCAAAAAACAAACAAAAACAAAAGCCTTTACCTTCTTCTTCACGTAGTACATCCTCTACTGCTTTGGTCTCATTTGTCAAATCTTCAGTCAGTCAAACGTCCAAACACAGCAAAGCAAAGAGAGTGCTGGACCAGAGCCTAACCACAGAGTTCAAGCAAGGTGTGCATCAGTGGACATACCACGCTCACTCACTCACACATAGGCGCATGTACTGCCAGGACAAGGAAGAAAGGTGAGGACTGGTGAGGAGAGAGAGAAACGATAGACTGAGACGAGAAGAGAGAAGCAGAAAGGGAAAGAGGGATGGGAACCCAAAAAATTGTACGACATTCTAATTATGGCATGCCCGGACATAGACGGCAATGCCGGGGTGCATGTACACACATGCTCCAAAACACCTTGTGAAGGCCTGCACTAAGTAAACACTGTCTGGTTTGACAGAGAGAGAGAGAGAGACAGAGAGAGAGAGCGGCAAGAAGAAAAGCATATGAAAGAACAAGCGTTCAAGGGTCAGATACCCCCACCACTCAGTCGTACCCCCACAATCAATGCAACATTAAATTAGCACAGACTTTTCAAAACTTTGGTAGCCTTAATAAAGAAGGATGAAACTCGCTTAAGATGAAATCCATCCATGAGCATGTAATTACAGTGAATATTATTAAACAAATAAACAGTTTCATCTAAGTTGTGTGGGAAGGTGGATTAGGGTAGTAATATTTAATTAGTACAAAAGCAGTTAAACCACTTATAAATTTTCAGACTGGAACTAGTTTTGAAAAATCTATAAACTGTGACTGGAAGTAAGACAATTATCTGAATATCTATTACCTTTTTTTTTAAAAATCATGTGTCACATGGGAAAGCTGAGTGATCATTTACCTGGCCCACCACTGCGCTTCTCCTTTTTTTCATTGCCGTGTTTTGTTCTATTGACTTCTACCATAAACTGAAACTATATTGGATCACTTCACCACACGCTCTTCTACTTATTGCTTTAACTTTGAGAGCAGAAAACTAACAAGGACACAAAAATTAACAAAGTTACACAAAGATACGTAAACCTCGTGAGTTTCTATGCCATGGTTCAGCAGCTGAAAACAAAAGCAAGGGTCAATGTCCGAGACTTAATGCAAACGATGCAGATTAAATGAGGATGCACGCATGCGTGGGAAATTGGATCCATACATTGACGCTAACTCAAGTAGATGTGAGATGGCACCTCACACAGGATACAACTGGGATAAACGGATAGAGAGGGAACATTAATTGGTGCTTAACAGACATACAGTAATTCCCAGCATTGCCATATCAAATGTCTTAAATGTCTAATCTTACAACAGAAAGAAGCACATCCATGGCATCAACTCAGATGAACGTGTATACCCTTTAAAAGAAACACGACAAATATCAAAATTAATGCTTTTATTTGTTTTCTCATGAAAGGTGCATACAAATCACTCTGACATCCTTCTTGTATCTTAGCGCTTACCACCTTTGAAATTTTCCACCTAATAGGTATTATCAAAGGGGCTTTAGAGGCACAAGAGAAGCCCAGGTGTATGTGTCAACAACAGAAAACACCACACACACCCACGCCTTCGCCCCCACATAGACACACACACACACACATTGAGAGAGCGAGAGAGACTCACACTCACAGGTGCGTTGTGCTTGGTCTTAATACCAAAACTCAATCCATAACAAGTTGAAACAGAGCTAAAACCTCCACTGCAACTATGTGAGTAAATGTGTTTGTGCGATGCGATGTGTCTAAGTGTTTACACTTCCCAGCCCAGCAGCGTCTGATGTCCCCTATGGGCAGTCACCCTGGTAGCTGCCACTCAAAGTCCACTTTTAAAGGCTTAAAACATTTAGAAATGTAGTTCAGGCAGCAGCAGCAACCTTCACCTGTCAAGATGAGTGAAACATAATAGGCTGAGGATAAAGAGACAGTTTCAATCCTAATGACCTCTTTTTAGAGCCACTTTAAGTGCTTTCAGCATTTAACAACACAATATCCCAATTATTTATATTTTTCAAATGATATAAGGAAACAGCATGACCAAAAAGAATAACCGTGCTGCATAAATGTCTGGTCTGGTATTATAAAAGTGAAGTCAAAAGTGAAGCATGTCTAAACTACACCAGCTATGTTAAACAGAGGTGAGGAGAAGTGGAGGTAAAGAGTGGAGTGCAGTGTAAGAAGGTTGCCCTCTATTGGGAATATCTGCAAAGAGCAGGAATAGGATATAAATTTCATTTTCACACTGATCTGTAGACGCTGTAATTCCCTGTAGAGAATTTTACAGAAAAAAGTGAATCACGTTATTGTTTTGGTCATATTCTAAAATCCAATGATTAATATTGGAATATAGTGGTATGATATGGATGTGTCAGTGTTTGAGAGGTCTGCTTGTGCTTTATCATCCAAATTTCCATAAAAATCTAGTTTGTCAAAGCAACAGCGATCAGACTATCTCCGTGTTTCCACCAAACGAATCAAATTGTTTTAAGAGCAGCTCCAATTCAAGCACATCTTATACATCCGTGCGTCTTAACAGCTTGATGAATAATGAGCACAACCAGATTCACTCTTTCATCTGTTTAACTGCCATCGATTTTAAAAACAGTTGCTCTACAAAGAAGCCAAGTTTCAAACAAAGTAATATGAGATATTCTCCACTAAGTGTGCAATGAAACACAGTTTCCAAATGCAAAAATCATGGAATATGACCCAACATCAGCAAATTACACTCGTTCACTTACCACATCCAACAGCATCTTAGAGCTTCTAAAAAAATAAGTTGTGTTTCTGTGATGACTCTCATAAGACTCAGTTCAGGGGTGACTGTAATAGCTGAGTTCTCCATTGCTGGGTGAACCTGCTCTAGAGCAGGGCATGATGGAGGGAAAAAAACGATGTCCTGCCTCTGTTCTCCACTTGTTTCCCTTACTTTACTGGGCCTTCTCCTTGTTTTGCATCTAACAACAAATCCTTGCCCCACCTCTTTTCTTTCTCTCATGACTATTCATTAACCAGCCTGGCAGGTCCAGGCTTGCCCAAATAAAGATTAGATCTGACCAATACTCCAGATCAGAAGGGGGAGGAACCTTCCTTTTCTTCAATCACACAACCATGTTCCTAGAAAAAAGCCTGAAGACTGTGTAAACAGAAACAAAATACAATGTGAAATGTATTTTAAACCTCATGTTTTACTGAAAAGACACCATAAGTGAAACAGACATTTTAATTTATCTATATTTTGAATCTATTTGTACATTTTTAAGAGCATTTTGAATGTGATGACAGCAAAACATTGTCCAAAAAAAAAAGGGGGCAATTAAATAATGGAAAAGCTATCTGTCTGATAGCTAAGGCCTTGGCTGAAATTTGGTCATCTAACAATGATCCCAAGCACAGCAGGAAATCTACAACTGAAAGGCTCAAAAAGAAAAGAATCAGGTTGTTGTAATGGTCCAGTCCAAGTCCAGACCTCAACCCAAGTAAATCCTTTGGTGCATAAACAAATGCCTACAAACTTTAATGAGCTGAAGCAAGGCTGTAAAGAAGTGTGGGCCACAATTCCTCCATAGTGATGTGAGAGACTGATAGTGAAAGATAATTCCACAGGACTGTAAAGATTTCTCTTCTTAAAAATGAATGCATTCTTCAAGAAATAAAAATGTCTCTGTTTCATCTTGTGATAAATATACGTTTTAAAGAATTTGCGGTACATTGCATTATGTTTTGGTTACTTTTTTTAGGTTTCCCAATTGTTTTTTTGTAAATGGGAATGTAAAAAAAAAGAAATCTTTTTTTCTGTGAATGTTAAGCCCAGCAGGTGAATACACCTGCACTATATGTGCATGCATGTAATGTACACACAGACACACCCCAGCCTACAGATGGTTCTGCAGTGGAGCAGCAAGGGGCTGTTGCTTGGTATTTAATGACCCTTCTCCACACACACACACAGACACACACACATCTCACAGTCCCTAAAGGCCACTCAGAAGGGAAATAGAGAGGGAAAAAGCTGCAGAGGAGAGGGAAACAACACAGAAGGGAATCTCCTCAGCACTGAAGGGAAAATACAAGGAGGAAAAAAAAAACATTCCTAGATGCGTGCGTGTGTTCTCACAAGATAAACTGCAACAGCTGATACTAAGAGGAAAAAAATAACTGATTCTATATAAAAGCAAAGCCTGACCACAATGTGTGAGATGAACTCATTTTCCTACCATAACATTCTCGTTCATGTCTCTCATATGATAGACATCCATGGAGACCTCTGCAGTGCTGTGGTGGTTCCCCGGGTTGCTGGTAGACGGCACTGGTTGTTCACCTGGCTGGCTGCCTGGGGGGAGCTCAAAATAGGTACTGTCTGGCTCCCTGTGAACACACAATACATATAAGATGATTAATGAGAGGTGGGATTTCAAAAAGTAATTGTAACATAAGTGTGTTTTATGTCATTTAATAGAGAGAACAATATAAAAAGAAGAGTCTGAAAAAAAAGCCTTTTATCCATGTAAGTCATAGAATACAAGTATACCGTTTATCTCTATTAAGTACTTTTTTTATCCTTTCTTCCTTAAATTTTAACCTAATATGATCCTTTTATATTTCTCGCAATCAATTATTATACAGCTCTCTTAAGAAGGAAGACAGCAGGCAAAGTGTAGCTTTTATTTCTTTTTCTATTACTGCTCAGTTTAAAGATTTTGGACTATTTG
>VOQK01012610.1:4349-20438 GCA_015052645.1 Benitochromis conjunctus
GCTCACTGATACAGAGCTGCTGGAGGAGGAATCGAATGGCAGCGTTAAATCAAACATTCAGCTGAATCTGAAGCTCCATTCAGCTTTACAGTGGAGTGAAGCCCATTGTTTAACTGCTGGGCTACAATTATGTTGTTTTTGGGCAGCGGCAAACACCACCAGGGACTAGCTGGTGGGCTAATTAAAGCATGTTGGAAGTGGTAAAGACAAAGGAGAATACATTCATCTGTCAAATAATGGAAATAAGTTAGCGTTTGTGAACAAGTTCAGCATACTGATTTAACCGACAGACACATAGAATAAATAATACGTTTATGATTAAAATCCTGAATTTGCTTAGAGTTGTAGTGCAGGCCAACAGTTGCCTCATCAAACAGGTTTCCTGGAAACTCCACCAATCCGCCCATCTATCGTCAGAGAGGCTCTGAAACTTATCCCAGGTCAAATAGCATGAGAGGTTTACCCTAACGTTTTGACTGTCATCCATCAGCCAGCCATTTTCTTTCACTTATCCAATTCAGGGTCACAGAGGGGCTGGTGGGTGGGGTGAAAGGCGAGGTACGCCCCGGACGGGTCAGTGGAGCACCCTGTCGGGTAAACACCAAAAAACAGCATATCATATCAGCAAGTGTCAAGCATAGTGGTGGAGGGGTGATGATTTGGGCACCTTGCACTGACTGAGTCGACCGTGAACTCCTCTGTACAAAACGTATGCTAGAGTCAAACGTGAGGCCATCTGTCTGACAGCTACTGTCCCAATCTGAAGCACAGCAACAAGTTCAACCTTATTGAAACGCCTTAAGAGCGCTGCGCAGAAGCTCAAACTCAAACACTCCTGCAGAGAAGCGTGGGTCAAAATTCATCCACAGTGAATGATGGTTGTTGTACAAGCTGCTGGTCACAGCGTGGACTTTTCACAGGACTGCACTGTGAAAACTTTATTTTCTTTCCTGCTCAGTGTGGTCACCACCTCCTCAGGATGTTTTTAGATATCAGTATATACTTTTGTACATTAAGACTTTAACGCCTCTCTATAAATGTGTCACATAAATAAATAAAACCCAAATATTTACTCCAAAAGTACAAACTCAGTTAAACAAAATGAACTGTAGAGAATCTGATCTGTAGACTTTTTACAATTTTAACTACTCACAAATAACTTATGACAACAAATCGGAGATTAATTACCCATTTCTGAACCTCATTTTGAACCCCAGTGGGATCTAGTGGGTTTTTACCTAATGTACATAAAACCCCAGTTCTATTACTGCAGTAACCTGGTGTTCATTAGCTCTCGGGGTTGAAATAGTTACACATTTTTCAGTATTTTATAACATTTAAACATGAAATTTAGAGGCTGCCTTAGCATGTATACATGTACAGACCACCTAAGTGCTTTTAAAATCCCTAAAAACATATTATAGGGTTTAATTTCCTTTCAAAGAACTAATGCAATACTAACTAATTGTGTGTTGCAGAAACATTTGCAGTTACTGGAATATTAACGCAGGTGATAATGGCAGATCCTAAACGCGCAGGCCTGCAGAGAGCCGGTGGAATTTTCCGAGGAACTGGCGATCCAACTCTAAACGCCTCACTGCAGCTTTGCTTTGAAGCCCCGCCAGCTGCAGTTGACCCTTGTTTGGTGCACAGCCAAACGCCGTCACTATCACGACAAAACTCTGCCATCACGCTGTAAATAACTGTACTTTAATCAGCTTTCCATTCTTTACAAATGTCTTCTCATAGTGGCGTTTAGCGGTAAGCCACTGCCTTTAGATGCCCCTGCCTTGGGTTTCTGGGTGACTGGCATGCTGTAGAGGCCTGCTGGCATTGGTGGCATTATTTGGCAAACAGAGAGCAGTGGGCTTGACAGATAGGTGCTTTGTTACTTCTCTGCTCAGCGTTGTTGACAGACAGGCTGCAGTCAGCGACAAAGAAAGCTCACTAAAGTATCAGCACCAACACAACAGTAAGGACACTGTGTCCTCTTTTCTTTGGTCACAACAATATAATTACAGCAGACTGTGTGGTGGGATCCCCTTTCTAGTCTTACACAGGTGAAACTGCAGGTTAGCAACCAATATGTCGCTGTTACGTCACATCTTGAATAATTCATCAGCATTTCCAACACATTTCTGCCTTGTTTGCCTTCTTTGGAAGCAAAATTAGATCTCACTATGCAGCTGACCAGATGAATCATATCCCCCAAAGAGGTGTCTCCATTTCCTGCATCTGCTCACTGGCAGCTCCCCCAAACAGATACTAGAGAATTTCACACTTTACACTCAGAGGGAAAACAAAACAGGTACAACAGGGAAACATTTAACTCTTGCTTTTTCTGCAGCTGGATGTTGTGTTTCTCCCCGAGCTGAACAGAAATGAGAAATAGCGCTGGAGCAAACAATTAAAGAAAGAAACCCTTGTAAAAGAAAATCGAAAGTGCAAAAAACCAAGAGGGCTACATCTCAGAGTCTACACCAGGCATCATGTTGAAATTCATTCAAAAGACTGAACAAGCATGCTTAACTTTGAAGGGTTGCACAGAGAAAGACTCTTCTCCTTACAAAGAACAGCTTAGGTTCACCGAGTTGCATCTAAACAAGACTTCTTGAACAATGTCCTTCGGATGGATGAAGTCGAGTGGAGATGTTCTGTCATATCAGCACAAACATCTCAAGCCTAATGTAAGCACGGTGGCAGACCGTGTTATTGTTTAGTCGTAGTCGTGACCATGAACTCCTCAGTATGCCAAAGTATCCTAGAGTCACAGGCTGCCTATACAACACCTAATGACCCCACGCACAGCAGCAACTCTACAACAGAATAAAAGACAAGAATAAAGGTGCTGCAGCTGCCCAGCCATAATCCAGACCTCCACCCAACTGATTTATTGTTCAATTTAATTCAATTCAATTTGATTTATATAGCGCCAAATCACAACAACAGTCGCCTCAAGGCGCTTTACATTGTAAGGTAGACCCTACAATAATACATACAGTGAAAAACCCAACAATCATATGACCCCCTATGAGCAAGCACTTTGGCGACAGTGGGAAGGAAAAACTCCCTTTTAACAGGAAGAAACCTCTGGCAGAATCAGGCTCAGGGAGGGGCGGCCATCTGCTGCGACCGGTTGTTGTGAAAGAAGGAAAACAGGAAGACATTATGGTGGGACCTTTGAGTCAATGAATACCTGCAAATCTCAGTGTACTAAAGCAACGGTGTAAGTTCTTCTACAATGATGTGAGAGACTGATAAAGCCAAACTGAAAACTATTACTTCAAGTTACTGCCGTCCAAAGTGGTTCCACAAACTATTAAATGGTGGAGTACACGTAGTTTTAACTGTAGAACATGTCAGGACCAGATGATCTTTTTAAAAGAGGGTACTTTTTTTTCACATGACCCCATTCCTGCGCTTACCGTAACATCTTGACACACTCTGCAAAGGATCAAGACACTTTGCTTACTTCAGAAGAGGAATGGCACAGAATCAAGAAAGTGTATTATAAGCTAGAAAGGAGCCCAGGGCTAGGATGAGTGGTGTCCAGCTTGTTTGGATACCAGAACATCATCTTGAAACTCTGGCAAAAACCAGCGGCTTTGTTTTACGACACCGAGAGGCTTCAAAGTTTTCTCATTTTATGTATTAGAACAAAATGCAACAAAGACCCTCACAAGATCGTTTAGCAACTTTTTCCATAACTTTTTCCAACACAGCTCATTTTTCTAATCATGCGTAGACAAAGAAGATGAACACGTTAAGGAAGCATTGTCTCTCTGGAGAATGCAGCATTACGGACACACAATAAAGATTTCCGAGTCAAAGCATCGCAGTTTGTTCAACAAATTCCAGCTCTGATCCTCCTATTATTCGTCTATCAAATGAGCATGAGAATGTCAGGTTGGCAAAAAAGCCAAAGAATGTGAGTAATGTGAGAGGCGGTACGATGCGGTTGCGTAACACCAGAGTCATTCAGTGTTTTTGTTGCGGATCACAACGGGGTAACAATGCACCGTACGGGTTAATACACCTTGTGGTATGAAACAAACCTCAGCTGCTTCAGCTCACTGACAACCGCACAAACACACACATACATGCACTGACTAACAGCCAATTAGGAAGCGTTCCCGTCATCATCACCATCATCATTACAAGGCTGCATCGTTTTGTTAATTCAATCCAGCCTCACTTGTTCTTTTTATAGAACACGACACGGGCGCTGCAAACATCAGTGGTCAAGCAACGCTGAACAAATCACATCAGAGAAGAGCTTTTCCCTCTCAGGTCTGCTGCTGGGAAAGAGAGCCGGCCGCAGCCGCCATGATCAGGCACCAACCTGAACGCGTACAGTAAACAGTGACAGGAGGATCAAGGCCGCGCTGCGTAATCTGATTCGACTGCAGTCGCTACGTCTTAAATGTGCTGGATGGTTACAGTTATACAAAGGGATGTGTGGTAAAGATAAAACAATAATTTGATCGTCTTTTTTAAGTTACAGGTGGCAAATATTTGTGGATTACAGTGTCTCAAAGAAGATATGATGAGAAGATAGATTCTTCATCTATCATTGTGAATGAATATATGGGCGTTTGAACATGTTGTCAAACAAAACTGGAGATGGTTTGACTTTTATTTTCAGTTCTGACCAAGATCCTAAAATATTTTCTTCATCTGGAGCCTATCCTAGGTGAAACAGCATGAGAGGAGGTTTACTAACTTAATTATGTTTAGATACATTTAAGGCTAGAATGTGGGTCAGCAGCAGGAGGAGGTTGGGGTTGATAGTGGGCATACAAAGCATGCAAGTCTAAGGGCAGAGATCAGGAATTACATCCCGAATCCGGTGTGCAACAAAGGCATTATGACTCATAATCCTTACAACACTTAGGCCAAAATACGTCTGCCAAATCAAAACTGTGAATCAACAGCCTTATGACAATGAGGGTACTGAAGCTGTACTAAAGCCTTTTAACTGCAACTCTACTAAATTTAAAGCAGCAAAAATAATGTTGCACAAAGTGAATGTCTGTTTTTGTAAAGTCATCTTATGTGCCACAGCATCAGGAATCAGAAATGGCATCAGGTTACAGGCTGATCATGGTTCATGGTGGGCTGGTGCCCATACCAGCTGCCATAGAGCAGGCTGGACAGGTCTGTCTTTCCAACAGAAGAGACGGGCAAACAACCATTCGTGCTTACACTCACATCTACATGCAATTTAAACTTGTATATTAAGCTAACCCATGTATGTCTGTGGGAGGCTATGGGAGGACGCTGGAGTACCCAGGGAGAACCCATCCAGACATGGGGAAAAATGCAAACTCCACACAGAAAGGCTGCAGCCTGGAGTCCAACTGAGGACCTTCTTGCTGTGAGGTGACACTGCCAACCGAGCCATCATCATGGGTTATGTGTCAAAATCAAAATGTTACAAAGAGCGCAAGAGAAGAAAAAGAATTCAACTCTATAGTCATTCCACATGTCACGAGTACAAGGCAACGAAATGCGCCCTCTGCATTTAACCCATTCACTCAGTGAAGCAGTGGGCAGCTAACAATCCAGCGCCCGGGGAGCAGTGTGTAGGGACGGTACCGTGCTCAAGGGTACCTCAGGGTAGCCGTTGGTTGGATTTGAACCGTCGACCTTCTGATAAAGGGGCGACCACTCTACCTACTGAGCCACTTGAGTCTGTTACAGTATGACGATAGCAGAGATGTATGATATATACAAGCATTACTATTGCTAATGGAAAATTTAATACAGAAGCATTAAATGCAATATCCTCAAAGTTAAAAGTAAAGTTTTAAAAGCCCTTCAATGATCCCAATCATTTAAACTATTTATCACAATGACATTTACATGATTTATCAATGACACTTTATCCACGATCGCCTACCAGGACGGCGTGTGTGCAAAATAGCATTCATTGTCTCTGCTCTGTGCTCCTCCTAAATTTGGGCTTCTGGGTAACAGCTGCTGAGCAGCCAAATCATGTTGTGTAATGTTGGATAGCTGCAGATCTACTGAATGCAGGAGACGCGGCTCTTCATAACTGCACTGCCTGTGGCATCCGCTGGAATGTAGCTACCATCATAGCTTCAAAATCATCAGCAGCACATAACCCTGCTGGGTCATCTGTGGAGGCCTGATTCCTGATTTCCTGCTGTCGGTGGAGACCATTGTGCTGGTTCAACACTGATAGTTGAACAAGGTAGGTTTCGTTTTTGTACCTCTAGCCTGGATTATCCTCAACTAACTGATGCCATAACTCAATCCAATTACTTTGGTCTCACTCCTGGTCAAAGATGGGGAGGTATCAGCAAATACAGAGGGCAAAGTTTATTTCTTTTCTGATTTTAGCTTTAAAATCGCATCACAAATAGTATATAGATGATTGTAGGTATTAAAGGCAATGGCCAGAGGAACAATAAATACACCTTAGCTGTTACAGATTACAGCATATGCCTGGTAAGTAGTCTGGTTTGGTGCTTAGCTAAATATTAACAAGAAAAGGAAAAAGAAATGCTGTAGGGCTCCTGGCAACAAATTTAATTAATTCAACTCCTCACCTTATTTTCTTCCTTTTTAAAGGCTTTTTATCAGATAACTGCAGCACATATGGATAACAACATGTAAAGAAACAGAGCATTAAATAGATATCAGCAAAAGTCAAGTTTATCCATGAAACATGCCCCCTAACCACTCAAGCAGTCACGTTAAAGCAAACTCTGCTTCTTCATGACGTCTGCTGGGAAGGCCTTCATCACAAATTAGCATGCTACTATTAGCTAGCTTCTCTGCTAAGAAAAGACTGGCAAAAGTTTAAGAAATGCTAAGAATTTCTTTTCTTTGCCTTTCAAGACTTTACCAGCTTTGTTTAGTTTTGCAACATTATAATCGTATTAAACGTTAGGATAACCACACAGGGATAGAAAGACGGGTGCCTCTTTCGTTCCTACTGTGAGAACAAGATGCCTTGCATTCTGTAACAGGGGTTAAATGAGTGTGATGTTAAACTTTAGTGCTTCAGAAAGCTATAAGAAGAAACCATGTTGTCTGGTCTCAGTCTGACATTGTGGCTAAAGTGAAAAGACTGATGCGAGGCAGGAAGCTAAACAGAGAACTGGAGAATGACTCAGTAAGAGGCCCAAAAGACTGAAGTTAAATTCACTGATAGATTTTTAAGCACTTTTTAGTTCTTTAAAAACAGGATATTTAAAAATGTAAGTCTTGCAAATTTACTCTATTGGTTTCTAAGACTAAACAAATCTAAAAGAGCAGATGAAAATGCACCTGAAACCTGAAATTACCACAGAGGCTGATAATGCAGCTCAATGGCAGAAGTTACCTTCATAAGCAATATCCTGACTGGCAAAGCAGCATCTCAGGAAGACGTGACTCAGATGTCAAACACATCTGACCACGAGGAAGAAACTTTAACCCGTCAGAATCTGGACGAGGCTCACGGTCATTTCACACCATTATGTGCCAACCTGCTGTCGCACATCTGTATTTTTAACACTTTCACACCAGCTCCTTCTTCACTCTGAGGTGTTAGTAATTCTGGTTGCGGTAATGAGTGGCATCACTGCAGGGGACTGTTAATCTGCTGACTGTTTGCTCCAGCTTTAGTAGCGTTAAATGTCACCCTGGCTCTTTGGGATGATCAAACGCAGGACGACTGCTTTAACTACGACCAGAAGAGTCTGATGAAAGGAGTTCAAACGTAACAGTGATAATCGTCTTTTACCTAAAAATACGTTTTAATTTTAAGATCTAGGCTATTTTGACAATTATAAGCTGGTGTTATGGGTTTACCCCTGAAAGACCAAGGTCAGTTGTTGTTTGTGACAGTTTAACTGCAGAGAACCATCCCGCAGTTTGAAGGCAAAATTTATTTTTGTTCCTGATGGGTTCTTTCTGATGTTTGTATTTTCATTTGGAGAACAAATCATTATACTGTAAATCAGTGTTTCCCAGCCACTGTGCAATGATCAGGTGTGCCGTGGGAGATTATCTGCTTCCACCTGATTCGTACTCTAAGTGATCGCAGTGAGTAACGGGCAGAACAATTACATTCTCTTCCACTAGAGGGCAGTACAGCTACCTGCTCTAATGAAATGTTTTGCCAACTGAGAGTAAAACAGAAGAAGACGAAGAAGAAATTACATATTAGTCATGCTGTGAGACGACGCAGTGCGCCATCACGCACTGTGTCGAGAAAAAGTCGTCAGTGTGACCTGAGTCGTGGAGAAAATAACGACCCAGGTGAAGGTCCTAGCATGAGCAGTGGTCAGAAGAAAGCAAAAAAGGTAATCAGGGGACAAACCGAGCCAATTCCACTTTGCCTGGTGCACGGGGAAAATGATCAATATGCTTTTTGGGACATTTTCGTGACATAGTTGCTGCAGGACAGCAGGTTAACTGCAATATTACCGAGGTGCTCGGCAGCCTTTTGTTTATACAGAAATATGATCAGAACACAAGCAGTAGGTAACCAGGTGAGTTAAATCACCTGCTACAAACACGAGTATAGTGCTCATCGGGACGTGTCTGTATTCATACATTAGCTGTAACTTATTTTCAAACCCTCACTAAGCTGTCCAAGATTGACTGCAGTTAGTCCGAGAATTATTTGAAGACAGGTTGGTTCCCACCAGGTGACCTGAGGATGAAGTCAGTCACTGAATTTATAAAAATATTCAGTACAGCCAAAAGGACAGACATCGAGTCGCATGGAGGTTGATGTCTTCTTCTTTTCCTCTGGTGTGACTGAGCCATTAATGAAGCGAGAGGTCAATACTCAGCTGGAAAGACTCAAGTGTCAGGTCAATTTGATTAGCTTTACAGCAGCAGCAGCTTCACATCTCAAACAGTTATATTATTTTTGTTTGCTTGCAGAACCAAAGAGGCTGGCTCACAAACCCCGATCTCTTTTTGTGGAAGTCTGGTGAGGCACAATCAATCTGTACAAAGCAGGATTTCAGAGAGAGGGGCCTTAAATGTCTTATTTTAGATACTAGATCAACTGAAGCCCATTGCAAGAAAAATAAGAGTTTCTTTTAATTACGAGTAATGAAAAAAGCTCCTTTAGATGAACCCAAGAGTAAAAAATGTGGAGGCTAAAATGAGCAAGTTTTCCTAAGAGTAGCTTGGAGTTTCAGCAAAACAATCCTGATTAATAACAAACTGTTACGATGATTTATGATGGAGAAATGCAGAAAACAATTTGATATTTTTAAATTTGACAATTTGCTGACCTTGTGTCCCAAAAATAATTCTCTGTGCTTTTATCGTGTCATTTAAACTATAAACGATCATTTTTTGGACCAATCAGCAATAGAAATATGATCTCTAGCTGGAGCCCGAGAGTGAAATCAGCCTTGATGTTGAAAAGATTCATTACAACTGAGCTTTACTGTGCCGACACATTGTGCATGACGCATTTAGAGTGCATTCACCTCTGCAGCGGGCACGCAAAGTCAACAATTAGCATTGAAATTGGTAACTCCAGAGCTACATATACAGTGCCATTCATTTTCAATTTGCCAGGAGGGGTGATGGCTTTGTTAACATGGTGATTTTATCGCACAGGATGCAAGATACACAAAGACATTGTCAATGATTAAATGGACACCACAGAAGCTCGGGATAAGGCCGCATTGCTGCGTGCGCCAGATATCTACAGACAAACAGAGAGAGGGATTAACTATTCAGAGAGAGAGAGAGAGGAGGGGAGGGGGGTATATTCACTGGTCAGGGTGGTTATTCGGGGGGGGGGCAGAGAGGAGAGAAAACAACAGCTGTGGACCGGACAGGACTGTTTTAGAGAGCGAGCCTTGCACTGGCAGGAGTCTGGATATATCCCTCCAACATGCACCTGACCCCCAAACATAACAGTTAGGACATGATATCCAATGAAAGAGTTCAAACGTGCACTAAAGAGTCGATTCACCCAAATTACAAAACATCCACTCAGGCTGTGACTTATGTAATGCAGTTACGGATGGTTTTGACTTTGTGTTTTGGCTGTGAGACAGTCGCCACAGCGCGTGCAGTTTTATTGCTGCTACTAAAAACTGGATTGGAAAATGAAATTTACAAAATTCAGGAATGAATTTTTTTTTTTTTTTTTACTAGACACCGTTCCACCTTGTTCACAGTTTTTATTAGAACATTAAAGAGCTGCAGCTTTTAAAACAATGCTCACTGTCATGAAATATGATCGATATATTATTATTTCATATGTACTTCAGCATACAGCTACTGTTATTCACTCCCGACTGACCAAAGTTGTCTACAGTAACATGGTTTACAGTCGAGTGTTGTGTTGTTCAGACAGCGGATGAACTGAGGGAATGCAACAAGGCCCAGCGTAAGATAAATAAGGATTTTTTGACAAAGTGATTCGTGCAAAGCTGCTCTACTAGAGTCAAAACTGAAAACACAGAGCTGGAAATGAGCAGAATAGTTGCACTTTAAGTTTCACTAAAAGCGTCTTGGAGTCCCGGCCGCACACCTCACACCGTGTCTGCGCAGGAGTACATCATGCACTTTTTTCTATGTCTTGTATGCACTAGAGATATTACACCCTCTCCACTGTGCCCAGTAGTTGCTATGGACACACACAGCCTGGAGTGGGATAACGCTGAGAGCCAACCACGTCAGCTCTGTGTTGACTCTCCTGAGGGAAAGCCAGGTGAAGACAGAACAGGTACCATACAAGGACATCGGCTAAAAAAAGAACAAAGTCAAAGAGTTTCCAAAGCATTTTTTGGCTGATTCGTGATCTGTGCAGCTCGTAAGTGACTGACAGAAAGGCTCATCTGTGTCCGGAGGGCGTAGTCTGACAACACCAGGTGGAAACTCTATACCCTCCCTGAGAGTTAGCTCCTACAGGGGGGCAAACACAGTCAGTCTTATATTAACAATATGGACAAAGATTGTGGTTCAAATGAAAATAAAGCACAGAAGACAAACGTGTTACTCAATCTTTGATTCCTGCATGACTTGGTAAAGTTGGCTTCGCTGCCATGCCAGGATTGGCCCTGTGCCCAACAAGATTATGTCATCGCAATTATGCCTGAAGACCTGCTTACTTCCAGTGATAAACACTGAAGATCAAAAGATCTTTTAAGCGTTTTGCCACAAGGCTTAAATTTTATGACTTTCTGGGATTTATTTGATTTCACTTTACCCAGAAAAATGAAACGCTGGTGTCGAGTCTCCTTACTGTCCCAGCTGTTGCGTTTAAAGGACAGTTCCAGCGTTACGTCTGCATTCGTTACAAAGCTGAACTGATCTGAAGCTCAGTCATTCTATAAGCAACAATAAACCTGCAGCTTCTCACATGTAGTTTTTAGTTGCTTTTGTGCTATTTTACAGTCATAGATCAAACATCTTTGGCACTTCAAACTCTGTGTGAGCATTTTTTTTAATTGTTTGCAATGCAATAGCAAAAACTGTGATTTCGAGAATTGCTCTTTACCTGTAACGGATATTCTGAAAGTAAATTTAGTCCCTAATTACTTTAAAACGAGGTGGAAGGCACCTGTAGCGCAAGATAATTTCCACTGCTCACATATGGCAAATCTTTTCAAGTCACAAAATTGTTCACTTATACTACAGAGTGGCAGCTTTGTGCATCTGGGGTCTACTCTACCATCAATAGTCTTATTAACAGCCTAAGTATGGATGAGTGTTGTTCTTGCACTGAAGCATCAGAGGCTCAATTCAGTCCCGACAGCACCAAGGCAACCAACAAAGATCCTTCATTTACACAGTCACCATCAAAGGGACATTTCTCTAAAAGCCGTATTAGCTAATAATCAGGAAGGATCCTTTTCCAAGGCGGACATTAGTTTAATGGAAAAAGGGTCACACCAACGTTGCACAACATTTTATGCAGAGCTCGTCGCGTTACACATAATAAACGAAGTCCTCCAGTTTGTGATTCCAGTTAAAATTAACATTTTGTAAATTCAAGTTTAAAAGAAAATTAACGTTGATTGAAAGCAGGAAGTGAACTTTGACCTTTGACCGCAATCCACTAAAAATTAAAGGCTGTTGCGCAGACTAATCACTGTAGAAACACTCCCAGTGTCATTTAAAACCATGTAAAGGACAGAAAATGCTTCAGAGATGCAACATCGTAGACACACACACAGACATCATGTTATATTCTTTTAAAGCTGCTGCATTTATATGCAAAAGTCACACTTTTCTGTTACAGGATTAAAAAACAAAACGTGTGTGAGGAGAGGAGGAGAGGACTACTGCAAGCTGGAAACAGCTGCTGTGCTGTTTGGGCTCTTTATAGGAGGAGTCACTGCAAATCACTACAAAGTTCATCAAACTTTATCCACTTATGTGTACAATGAAAGTAACCCCATCCATCTGTTTTAATTAAAGTCACTGGGTTGTAAAAGTTGTGACAGATAAATTGCGTGGCACTTTAAAAGCAACACGTCCGTCTTTAAAAACTAGACTTAAATTCCTCGTTTTTATCGAGGATTCTGAAAAAAAGGAAAGAAAATGCTTCTCTAACTGGAAAATGAGACTTAAATAGAAAGACAGCACAGGTCCGGGCCAGTTCAAACCAGAACGCCGTCGTGCTCGCACAGAGAACAACAGATTTCAGGAACTCTGTTGTTCTTTGGGTCACATGAGCTCCGCACACATGATGCTGGGGAAAAACCTGCTCAGAAGTCCATGTACACCTCTGCTAAAGAGTTCACAAAAACAGAGCAGGGGTGATTAATGCTGACAAGACATGGCTTTTTATGGATGCTAATGGTGCTGTGTGTGTAGGTTGGCGTGCATACTCGTGCGTTTGCCACAGTCACCTGGTCCGACGCCCCAGCTGTTCCCGCTGCCTGACTCCTTAGTTAGAGACTCGCCGTTTTGCAGCTCTCACCTCTCCATAGAAACCAGGTAAACAGAGCTTTGATATTCGTGTTAGATTTGAACCACATTATCTCTGCTTTGCTCTTCTCTTATACAAAATGACTGATGCCCTGTTATATATATATGGCTTAATTTAAGGGGAAGAAAAAGATTTCAAAGCGCACACAATCAACAGTTGTGAATAAAACCACAGTGTTTACTGTGGCTCCTCCCTCTGGAACATGGACCTTAAGTACAGGTAAGTGGCCGATCATCAGGCTGCAGAGTATTCCATGTATTTACAGATGATATGACTTTATGACACCTATACTCTTCCCGTCTCCACAAGGCCACAAAGGGTTTAATGTGTATTGTAAAACAAGAATGCCATAAAAAGACTTGGCACTGGGACACTGGAATACCTCAGCCTCAAAATGAACTGCCGTTTCATTTCACTTATTCATTCAGACAAAAACTGTGTTCATGTTCACAGATCTCTAGCCGGGATATTTAGTATTTCTCACTGAGCCGACACCAAAGCAACTGATTAACAAGCCAGTCTGCTCGTCAACTGACCAGATCGATATCCCAGACATTTAACAGACTTATTTAGTCTGTTAGACAGAGTCTATACTCTGATTAAAAAGAAGTTCGATTCATTTTATTGAGAAGTGTATAATACACAAAGTCTCTGCGTGTTTGTCCTCCACCATCAGGAGCTGAACAACTAAACTTTCTCAGCTGGATAGTGTAGTGGTAAGACTACACACCTTTGGAGCGGGAGTCGCTCAGTATCCAGTAAGGGTCTGGCTATGGATGTATGTATGCAGCACCTTTCTACTCAGTGTCCTTCACCCAATCACACACAAAAAAACGATTTTATCTGTTCCTAAGCACACACAAACACACCGAGTAAAAAACTGAACTAACAGTCTCCTGGGTCAAAGTCCTATGACCAGACTGATGTACATAGAAGATTAGCAGGTATTGATCCTAATAAAATATTATATGTTCATTAGCTGATGTCACATGGATGCCATCCATCGTCTTCTGCTTTTAAAACGCAGAGTTTAGAATTACCAGTTAACCTAACATCATATCTTTGGGCTGTATGAGGAAGCCAAAGTATCCGGAGAGAGCCCGGACATGGGGGGAACATCCAAACTCCACACAGAAAGGGCCCTGCCATAAGGTGGATGGTGTTAAGCAGACATTCAGTTTGTCCCTGTTGACTAGTAATGGTGATCTGATTATCTGTGAGTCTGAACCATCTCCATAAGTTCGTGAAACGTCTCGTCACGGCACATTTTGACTGTGGTCTTCAGCTCAGCACGGAGTACCACTTCCTCAGTGTTACGTTCCCTGAAAAGGTCCAGAGGATGAGGCAAAGTAACAAAATGTGTCCAGGTTGAAAAAAGGAGACGGGGAGAAAAAAATGGTTATTAATGTTTCTATTAATAAGTAAACTAAAAGAGCCGGACAGGCCGCTTTCACCTTTTAAAGAAAGAAAACAGCAAAACTCAGGTGTTGGTCAATAAACTGGAAATAAGTCAAAAAGGGTTAAATACACTCCTCTCCACAGAGCAGGAGCAATCACACACACACACACACACACACACACACACACACACACACACACACACACACACACACACACACACACACACACACACACACACACAGCGCACTAGCTGCAACCCGACATGGCTCTCTGGCCCAAGAGCTCACCTTTCTCTGGCCTTGTGTATTACTAGTTGCTGATGGGTGTCAGCTGTACAAAAAACGATGGCACCTAAGGCAGGAGGGATGGCAGGACACACCCACACAGGGTCCATTTCTGGAGGAGGCCCTGCTAGGGCCCTAACACTCAGCACATTCCTTTGTTGTTGGTTTTTTTTAGAAATATGCTACATAGTTTATAGACTTTCCACATTTTTAGCAATTATTTTCCAACATGTCTGGAGTCAAATCTATGAATTTGCTATACACAAACTTTCCTGAACTAATTACATCCTCTTCGTTTACTTAGTTCTCCAAACCAGTAAAACCTCAAGCACAGAAGTGTTGCCAAAAGCCCTTTTTCTGTTTGTTTTTACACTGTGGTCCATGTGCAGAGAAACTGCTAAAGAAGCGCAGGAGGCCTGGCAAAGTTAAAAACGGTCAAAAAGTAAGAAGTCGATGTTTAACTTGCCAACAAAGCATAACACGAGGAAAACTTGTTGCAGATGCAGAAAGAACCACAGGCTTGTGCCTTGGCTTCCTTAAAATTTCAATTTCTTACCGCTGATCTATTTAAAAGTATCTAATTTAATCTCCAGACGATCCGTCTTAATGATGCAATTAAGGAGGAGGAAGGATGGCACAGAGCTTTGTTTCCACATCTAATCAGGATGGCAGGTATTAGGGGAGGCATGAGATGCATCCTGAGATAAAGAGAGGAGGAAAGAGAAGCTCCTTTTATTTGATCATCAATAGGCTGTTTGTTTCATCAGCTCAGAGACCCCTTCAAGGTGCTTTCGACACACTGGGACCACAGCGCCTGGGAGAGTCCACTCATTGTAAAACCGAGATTATATCATCTTTAAAATGGTCCACAGTGACCAGCTCGGTGTGCATGCTTAGAATTGATCATAAGCTTATTCAGTATAAATTTGTTCCTATTAAGAAGGAATGCTGCGAAGGCAACACAAGGAAAGCAAAGCGAAGAGCTGAATCTGTTTTGGTCTCATTTACAAACCTCGTTCAATACTCGTAAGCATCAGAGCGCGACAGTTAAAGGCTGAAACTAAAAAGGACGCCTGCACTCGTAGATTTACTGTGCAAATCGCTTATTTAGCTATTTCTGTGAAAATATAGGACGCTAAAGACACAGACGGATTTACGTACCTATTTTTAAGAAGAGGAAGCATAAAAATGTTCCCGAAGAGCTAAAGGAAGGCTACTTACTTATGTTGAATATTAAGGATTAATATCTCAACCCTTCTGATCCTTTCTAAAGTTGTTCCTGCTGGTGTTAATGCCAGCCAGTGAGCGTCACTGTCAGCCACACCACACACGATTTTAGGGAGAGCCGTCGTTGTTCCTGTGCTGTCTGTGGAAATTAACCATTAGCCCTCTAACAGCAGTTTGACATGACATGGACCTGATGTACTTTTCCACTCATTCCATATCAGTGGGTAACCTGGGATGCACACTTCA
>VOQK01012612.1:12217-35755 GCA_015052645.1 Benitochromis conjunctus
ATTCCTCAGATTTAATTAGAAGCTAATTTTGAGTCATTATACAACTGCAAACAATATGGAAATGAGCTCATAGGTTCCTGACAGTTCAGTTGACTTTGACCAGAAAGAAGCATGACAAATTGAAGAAAAAAACTATCTCGTTTGCTAACCAATTATCTGATAGCTGAACGGGGGCATCATAAGTCGAGTGTGGAGGCTTGACTGTGGAAACTTGTCTCCAAAGCGTTATCATCAAGACCTCTGTATTCAGACTTACAAGGAATTTTCTTCTTTAGAAGCTGCTTAAATTCAAATGCAGAAAAAGAGAGTGAAAAAACAACCTCCATTAGCGGCGTAAAAATGATTTGTCAATGACTAAAATCACTGATGTATATCCCCAATAATTACTGAAATTGGTGAAGGGTTTGGGTTTTTTTTTTTTTTTTCAATCTTTAAGAAACTATGAAATATTCAAGCTAGTTGGTGTGTATTTTGCGATTCCCTGCTACTGAGGCAGTATTTGCATTTAATTTTTCAAGACCTCTGATACATAAGCTCTTTAATTTAAGCAAGAGCAAGGTGAAACTTTTTTATATACATTTCCATAGTAGCTGAAATTCTGCAGGTCGCAGAATATCTCTTCACCATCACCAGTTCTCTTTTTTGAATCGCAATGAATGAGAATATACACAGAACAGGTATATGTGAGCTCTTTTATGTATGAAAAAATGCTTATACAGTACAGAGGAATTCAATAGCTTATAAACAGTTCATTCAATGTTTATATAAACATACTAAAATTGAATCTGACACTCAGGATTTTGATTTAGTGCCCCTCAGTTTCTGTGTAGTGTCTGTGTAGCAGATAACTGAAACAATTATGGAATAGTTTGAATAGTGGACACAAGCATCAAAATTTGTATGTTTGTTCCTCTGGGGCCACTTGAATTTTCAAAATATCTAAAGTTGTCCATTATTTCCATCTTAGAAAAGAGGTTGTTTTTTTAATTTGTTTATTTTTAACAATTTGTTTTGTGTTCGAACAACACTGGAAGCAAACTTCAAGCCAATGGTACAAGTCACAAGCAAGTGAAGGAGATGCACCCCCCTGGTGTTATGCATAGGCCTGAACCTCCTCATTATCGTTAACAAGGCTACAAATACCGATATTAGCCACCTCCTCTACATGGATGGTGTCAAGCTGCATGCCAGGAGTGAACGAGACATCAATTCACTCATCCATACTTTAGGGATCTACAGTAACAACAATGGAATGTCATTTAGACTGGAGAAGTGTTGTCAGATGGCAACAAAGAGAGTGAAGGTAGTCAGAACTAAGGGGATTGCACTACCACAAGGCAACATTGCATACATTGAGGACAGCTACAGTACCCATAAATCCCACAGGCAAATGGGAACGATGAAGATGCTGCTAGGAAAACCTCATGCACCCAGAACCTGCAGAGAGTAAGACAAATCCTGCGGAGTCGGCTGATTGGGAAGAACAAGATGCTTTTATTGCAATTAAAACCTATCCCCTGTCATTGGTCAGATACCCTGCTGGGATAATAAGGTGGCCAAAGGAGAGATGGAAGCCATTGACATCAAGACAAGAAAGCTCCTTTCCATGTATGGTGGGTTTGACCCCAAATCAAGCATCCTGAAACTGTATGCTGAGCGGAAGGAAGGTGGCAGAGAACTAGTGAGTGTCAGAACCATTGTCCAGGATAAAACAACAAAGATCCATGAGTACATCAGGAAGATGGCCATTACTGGCAATATCAAGAAAACGAAGAATCTATAGAAACGGCAAGGGCTGAGAAAGAGCTCAACAAGATGTGGATGGTGAAGGGAAAAGTGGTCCCTGTGGTAGTTGGAGCACTGGAGGCAGTGACCTCCAAGCTAGGCGAGCGGCTTCAGCAGATCCCAGGAACGACATTGGAGATCTCTGTCCAGAAGCGCGCAGTCCTGGGACAGCAAAGATACTGCGCAGCACCCTTAAGCTCCCAGGCCTCTGGTAGAGGACCCGAGCTTGAAGGATAAAAGACAGCCCACAGGGGCGAGAGGGGAATTATAGACAGCGTGACACCCTCTATCGACATTCATGTAGCTTTTTTATAGTTTTGATTCAGGAAAGGACCTGACCTGTTATTATTATGCTTTTTAAACTGCATTTTAATCACAACTTCGAGTCAACCAAAACTAAGCACTGACTGATTTTGCACTTAACACTGAACTCTTTAACCTTTAGAATACATGACAAAGTCACGGCCGCCTCAATGTTTATTCCACTGTCACAGCATTGTGTTTAAAAATGTACAAACTTTCCTTTCAGTTCAGTGTTGTGACTCATTGGCAGCACCAAAGTAAACTTATTTGATTGGATTATACGATAGATGGAGAGCACAGTAAGCTGTAGAAATGATTCCATTTGCATCTAATCAAAATAGTTAGAAAACATAATTGCACAGTACAGTAGCAGTGAGCCTAAATATACCTTCAACAGCTTCAGCCATTTCCAGACTCAATAACAATAAAGGTTTGGAATATACTGGTTGTTGGTTCCAATAATCTGAAACTGCATATCATACAAAATTTTCATCCCATGTGATCTTTGAGCATATATCTGAAATCATAAAACCTGAATTTTCAATATACTACTTGTTCTAAATCCCGCTTTCTAGACTGCAAGAAATTCAAGAATAAGATAAGAAAAAAAAACTTATCCTTACTTTCAACTGCCAAAATTAGCCCTTAGGTCTTTAAAAAAGTGTGATTAAATGATTGATTTTTCAAAACTTTTTACACTGTGTAATCAGAAAAGTCTATAACTGCACCAAGATATTAATAGCAAAAGATTAGACCTATTCTCTCAGCTCAGTGAGACCCATTAAAAGCCAGTTTCCTTATTCTGTAAGCCTAATTAACACTTTAGAGCCAAGTCAGCCCACATAATGTCTCAAGTTTAGTTTGACTCAAAGACACATAATTGTCAGTAGAAATAATACATAATTACCTGTCTAGTTTTTTCAAAAACCGTTCTTCAGTCGAATATGGAAGGCACTTTGCTCAAACAACCTTCAGCATTTTTCTGCGCAAGCTCCAGACCTCAGTCAGTGCAACATAATGGAGACAACTTACAGCTGAGCAAAATAAAAGCAGCTATTTGTCTGAGTTTGAATCCATTAACCTTTTAACCTTACAAGGATAAGTATGTATGTTTACATTAGTGCTGAACTTGTTAAAGTAGTACAAAGAGTGGTTAGCTTCTCAAGTTCTCTGTTCATAAATCTAAACCCCACAATAATCCACTTTCACTTGAATACTTTGTTTCCGTCAGACCGCCAGACTCCAAGTTCTTTGGAGCAGCTGGAGTGCTCCTAATTTTTTTGAAAATGTCACATTTAACAGGACAACCACCCTTTACAATAAAAGCATCTACATCCGAAGTGGCAAAAAAAATAAATAAATAAAATGATTTTCTGTTTGAATATCAGTGAATTTTACAAGGTACTGTGCACGAGGATGCAAACGCAACATATTGCTACAATGACCACGCGTGGGAGATTAGATTGGATTGATAATCCTCTCGTCTCCACTGACACTTTCTTTTATCTGAGTAAGTGCGCTTCTTTGCCGAGTTCTTGTGACACACAGGGATTATTTGCAAATTTTGCTGGTTATCTTGTTTAACACATTTAACAAGCTGGCAGGTCACAGAGAGGTGAGCACACATAGATATGTGCTGTACACACAAGTCTATGAATCTGAAATTAAAGTGAAAAGCTTCAGGAATCAACTTAACCTTAGTTACAAAAACAACAGCTTGTTATGGATTTACGTGTAGATATTTATAATTCATCTATGACACAAAAACATCTGCTGCCACTCCAATATATTGGAAGCAATTTTGTTTGTGCTCCTTAAAATTTTTAAATTGTGCCTTTTCAAAAAAAAAAAAAAAAATGCACTGTGTACTCTGATTATCCAAAGACCTTGCTATCAACAGTTTTCACAAGGACTTTTCTATGACCCAGCTCAGCTGGGTAAAAAGAAGCAACATAAAACCAGCTGTCTTTGATTTAGTAAAGTTATTTATTGTGTAATGATATAATTAGCAACTAAGGCAAACTCAAACAAGCTTGTGGGTGTTGCTAAATCCATGATAGAAATAATGAAATTTAACAGAACACTGGTGTCAGTTCATCTACAAAACAAAGTAGTACAAAACAAAACAGGAAGCAGATTTGCTCCCTTCCAAAACGGAAACAATGGCAGTAACACCCCCTGTGCCTGGTGTATTAAAAAAACAAAATCGCTTACTGTGTTTTTTATGAGTGAGCACTGAGAAAACGAAGCCCAGTTTCCAGGCAGCAGGACGACTGCCTCTGAACAACTAATGTCAAACAACAAGTGCTTGCTTTGGCACTTATAAAACTAAGTGTAAGCAGCTACTTGCTTGCAAGTTTAACAAACATAAACAGTATAGTCCAAACTAGGAGTAAACAATGTCATAAAACATAAGCGCAGAAACGAGTGACACAGTTGAGAAAAGCTCGGTCGCGTTTAAGGAAATCTTAGACATGTTTAAATTTAACCCATTTAAGGTGAAGATGGTAACTGGTGAACAAGAACAAGCCCACCAATCAGCAAAGAATACGTTATGCATAATTTAAAAATGGCAGCATTATTTGATGCCCTGAAATGAGAACATATTGACTAGACCTATCCAATCAGAAGCAAAAAGTCCTGAAGCACTACTATCTGGTGCCTTTTTATACATATCTCAGTCTTCTTCATGAACTATTTTTCAGTTGGTGAAATGTACTCGTTTTAGACAGATTATTTTCCAACAAATGACTGTTAATACTGTTTATGAACTGTTACCGTTAATGAACTAATTTTGCATAGAATAACCAAAGTTATATGGAATACGCATTTAAAAGGGTCTCAAATTAGTCATGCAGACTCATAGTGGTTCAAACCCAAGTGTGATCTAGGAATAACTGCTTAGTGATGACCTTAAAGCTGTCCTTAAGCTAGGCGCATGGCCTTTACTGGCCACGAGAAGGCTAAGTGATCAGCAGCTATAGCCGTTAGCTCACAAGTGTGACTGCATTTTGCATCTGAGATTTGGAGCAACTGAAGATGAGCTTGTGTGGCCAGCAGTCCTTGCCTGAATATATTTAGATGAGGAAAAACTGGCCTGCTTAAAGTCACCACATCAGCATTACTGCACTGGAGCTAAAAGATTTAAAGAAGCAAGGTGCTACTGTCAGCACACTGAGACTGCACATGGTCAGACAGATACCAGGTAAAGTCCTCTGGGATACAAGAAGTTAAAAGTTCTAGATCCTTAATGGAGATTTGTTTAAGCTTATTACAACAAGAGATGCATACTAACACGGAATAGCAAAGGCCAGGAACAAAAGGACAAAAGCTCGATGTACTATATGTACGTATGTCCACTGGTCTTCAAGTCATGAATACTTAAACTGCGTTTTCATATTCATCACCCTCCCGCAAATGTGATGTTACATTCTCCGTTTGTGTTTGTTTCATGTGTCACGTCCGACGTACCTCTTGTATATCTTCACAGTCACCAAAACTTCTTTCCATGACAGAATTTTGACTAAATACAGGATGAAGAATTTGTAAATGCACCACAGGCCTGGGAACACCTGCCAGCAGAGCGAATGTTTGCTATCGGAGTTAATGCTGGTCCACTGATTGACCAAAATGGGCACTTTTACCTGTAAAGTTAAACATGTTTCATTTTAGTTTCTTCAGGCAATTTTGCTTATTCTCTTGCATTATAAGTTAACGGTATCAATAATAGTGCATGGCCTCTATCTGCAAATATTATTTATCTACATTCACCAGTTAAACACTGTGGGTTTTAGAGACTCTTTTTTTATGTGTGACGCTCACTATTTCGTTGACGACTGACAAAGTTGTACATGTTTTACATAAACTCGTATTTCATCATTTTATGCACTTGTGCGTCACATTTTGTAATCATATGTTTCAAAGTGTTGATATATGAGGTGCAATCAAATCAGCTCATTATAAAAATAATACAATTAAAAAAAGCAACACAGATGATCTAAATTTGGATAATCTTTATTTCAATATCAACTTCTTAGTTATGTTAAGACGGCTTCTGGTGATTGCAGGTTTTCTTGATTCCACACCTTTGCTCTTGTACTACCAAGAATTTGCAGGGAGGTTACTGTACAAGTCCAGACTGACAGTCTCAATTCATCAGTCTCACCTAACCTGATCCAGCACCTTTGCACTTGGAAACTGTGGGCCCTCCAACCTAAAACCTCTAAAAGCTGCTACGACTTAGCCAGAAGCACAGCTGCCATCACCAGCAATGATCCTTCACAGGAAATTTGATTGAGTTTGCAACAGAAACATCTGCTCTCTACTCAAGTTTGAGGTTCATGGCGAAATCGCTGAATCCACAGTGCAAATGGTGAGAATGGAAATTCAAGGGAGTGATGTACAAATGGTAGTCACTGAAAGCTGTTGGGACATGTGCAACAGTGAATGGTAGATTAAAATCTAGTAAGGCTGTGACATTTATGAGGCAATTTACAATTTTCGTTTTCAATTGCACTGTTTATAGTGCAACCATCCAATGATCTCAATCAATACATTTGAATACATATTATTAGGAAACATAGAAACAAGGCAGTTTTACTAACTTACTTACTACTAACTTTTCAGAGAAAGACAAGTTGATGAAGCAAGGGTTAAATGTATTCAGATAACGCAATATCATCTGAACCATTGCTCGTATACATGATCTCAACAGATAAAATATAAAAGGAATGTGTAACAAAGTGTGAGTAGTAGTAAGTCCAGATGCTAAAGCTGTGCCAAAGGTGGGTGTGATTTTCCTAAACTCCTGATATCTTATCAAGAACATTCTGTCTCTCTCTCTGTCTCTCTCGCCCTCTGTCACACACACACACAAATGCACCACACACACAAAGTTGTTTATTACATCATCGTCTTATATTTACAACTAAGGCTTAGGTACAAATATTCCTCCAAAGTGCTTATTACCTGGTGATCAGGAAGTCTTTACATCACTTAAGACCAGCAGTAGGAAACTTCACACCATGGTAGCCCCAGGTGGTAGCAGCAGATAGCCATTTCAATTTACTTTGAAGGTCTTCATTACCTGATAGCTAACATGCCCTAGAATATATATATTTTTAGTTGCTGTTGGGAGTGGAGATGAAAAAAAAAGGAATATTTCAGCTGCTGATTTTTTTTTCTTTTACTAAAAGTATAATGAAGCTCCAATGCTAAAGTGACTGCAAGCTTTTAAACAACATGCGCGTTTTACTTGAGAGTAAATTATTGCTGGCAAATTATTTTAAACCTTCTTCTTTCTCTAATGCATTTTTTGAGGGGGTTGCCTGTTCAAATACCCTTGAAAAGAGTGAAGTTTAGATATTTTTCTGTCTAGCAGTTAGATCGAATGTAGGCAATGTCTATCATTGTGATCTCGTTTTAGCTCAGCTACAATGTTTCTCACTCTGCCAGGTGCTTGTAATTGCACTGACTGTCAGAGGGGATGGGATGTGCCCTCACAGTAGATGTCTATAGACAGATGGACTGAGGATTGGCATCGACATCCTGACGGTGACAGGCCACAATGCCTGACAACAAAGAAACCTTCCACAGAGCAATAATCTCATATTGTGTCCAACAAGCTGTTACTGAGATGTTCAGAGAGCAACAGGCATGACATAGATGACAAAGATATTGCTTTCTCATTGTTCCCCACAACACAAAGTTGGGGGACAACGAGAAGGCATGCCAAAAGTTTTGTTCTTCAGGATAACTCTACTAAAGCCCTGGTCATTTTGGGATTGTCTCTCACCTTGTAAGTCTGGCCATATTAACATTCAAGGTGTGCCAAGGTCTTGGATCCACAACCTTAAAGGTATGGCAGCTAGTCGATGCAAAATACTGAATAATTTATGGGAGTACAAATAAATTCCAAGCAACAACACAACGGCAGACTCTTGGGCCGATTGGTTATTAACGTAAAGTTCGTCAAGAAACTTTGGGCTGTTAAAAAGGGCATTTGCTGAATATCTTACTCCAGGGTGGGGGTTGCCAGTGCATACAGAGGCCAAATCAATGTGCGGGAGGTAATGAATTTAAGCAGACGTGTGAAGTAAAAGACCAACGCTATGGGTTTGAAGTTATTTGGGTAACATCTATTATGAGCAATGCTACTGTATTGATAGAAATGAAATATGACATTTACTCAAAAGTCCACACTTTGAAATTTGTGCATCACTACCGTTTAACCTCCACTAATTTATGTGGTGATAGTCTGCAGGCGATTCATTTTATAACTGCTAAGATGCATTTGAAGAAATCAGCTGAACTTTCCTGAATATAAGCCATTTACTTTCAAGTTATTTATAGTGTTTTAAAAGCAGACGATTATGTGAGCTCATAACACAGAGAGCAGATCTGTATGCACCAACTGCGCATTACGTGTAAACAGTCAGGAAAAGATTAGAATTAGAAATAGTTTTAATGGTTTAGTAGTTAATGGTTTGGTCCTGTTAAGACATTTCCAATCAAAGGCCTTCCAGAGTCTCAAAGACAACAACATCACCTGTCCTGGTGAGCCTTTTTCATGTTCATTTCTATTTATGCTGTGATTTTTTTTAAGGACATAACAAAGCTGTAAATATATATAATGACTGAATAATGATGTAATTAGTGCTATATAAATATACTACAGGCGTATTGAATGTAATAGTCACAACTTTCAACTCTTACATACATTGGATGTCTCGAGACACGTGTTTGATTGCAGCAGCTGAACGACGCTGATCAGAAATTACTGCTGATCGTCAGACTTTACTGTGAAATCAAACCTAGGAGGATGTCAGATTTAGGAAGAGGTCCTGCATACATCAGCAACTCATGCTCATCTTCAAAAACAATTAACAGATGCCTTTAAGGGACGCTCGCTTGAGGCATCTCCTTGCCATCTGCTACACCGTGACTTTGACATTAAAGCCTACTGTGAGAACATTGAACAACCACACAGGAAAGCATTTCACCCGTAGCTCTAACACGGTTACACTTAAGGTAAAATGAAGATCAATTAAGCACAAAAAATTGTGCAGTAGCATAACAACTTTATAAATTGGAATCGCTCTGCTTAGGTCAGTTGGGCATTGTTCATTTATTCATACTTTAAGCCAATATTAGATTAACTTAAAATAGCTTGGTATGAAACATGATACATCTTGTATTTAATTTCACTAGAGCATAAAGACACATATTAACAATGCCAACGTCATAATGTAGGAAGCGGTAGAAGACAGACAAAAAGAAAGAATTTCAGCTCAACTGTGAAGCAGATAGTGTCCCTTCTGTGATAAGCTTTTTAGAATAGTGGAGTGACAGATCTCTGCAGGCTTCTCCACAACCACACACACAGTCACCATCACCACCAGCACTGCTCTGACAGCTGGAACACAGGACAGTAGTTATCCAACACCATAGACATAATTACCTCATGCGACAATAAATGCAATGGTAAAAATGGAAAATAGGTCACAACATTAAATTAGCACTTTCTCAAGAAAGTCTGAAAAACGTGCTCTGGAGTATGGCAAATGTGGGTATTTTAAAGCAGAAGAAGCGATCTTTGCGTAGTATTACAACACTGAGGCATCATTAACGACAGATATGTAGTTTTATCATCTTGACATTAAGTTTTGGAATGTGGTTTTATGGCTCAAAAGTTCTGATCTGACAAAAGAATAGCTTACCTTGTGGCTGCATTAGGAAAACAAAAAACCTCACAAGCAGAATAACGAAATTAATTACGGCGCTGACATTTTAACACTGTGAAGCCTACTGTCTAAAAAAACAACTGAAGCCATTGAGAAAGCAGCCTTGCACAACATTTTATTTGGCTCCTGCTGCTACTGTGTACAGACACATTTTGATAAGGTTCACATTTTCTTTTATTCTTTTTTCTAGCGACATAATAATACAAAACACAATCTAGATTTACTTTTCACTGACGTGAGAATCTTCTGTCCTATAGTTTGTGTTAGCGGGAGCTAGTCCTTTCATCCTCAAATCTACACCTGGCTTCATGCAGAAGCAAAGATGGCAGGCCCCGCTTGGCAAAATGAAAAAATAAATAATATAATGATCTAAATTAAGATTTTCCCTTTTTTTCCCTTTCCCTTTTTTTAAATGACAAAATGCATTTAGTAACAAATATTCTCCTAGATCAACTTCTAAACATTGGAGGTCCACAGATGTCATGCGAGTACACAGTGCCAGCAGCCATTCCTGACTATTGTTGAAATTAATGTGGACGTGCTTTAAGATGCAGAGCTCAGATGGCTGCTAGATGCTGGCTCTGAATAAAGCTGTTTTGAAGTGAATGGGAAGAGTTCCAACTTTCCCCTAGAGAGAGAAATTCAACTGTTTTGTTAGTTTATTTGTTTGGTTTTTCAGAAGTTGGCCACTGGAAAGATTTTTTTTCTAATGTGACACCTTTCTGTACAGAAGACACTAATGTGGAAAGAGTGCTATGTTCGCAGACATGTTTTCCTATGTCTCACTCTATAAGACTCAGCTGTGTTTTTGGTCTATCGCAGTACCTCTTTGGTGATTTGGGCTTTAAGCCTTGAACTACAGTCGTTTTCCTTCAATATGAGTGTACAGCATGCCCCTTTTCTCAGTCAGAGCCACCTATTGCTTGATATATCCAGTGCTAAAACCAGTGGCTATGTCCATATTTTATATATACTTTGTAAGCATACAGTATGACTGAATAAACCAGCGTAAACGTTGGGCAGCAAACCCGACAGCAACACTACACACACAGTGAAACGTGAATGAATGACGCACGGACCTGGAAGTGCTAAATCAACTCTTCCCTCGCTACTTTCTGGTCAAGTGATTTTTAGAGCAACAGTCACACACTCGTGGGGCTATACAAAGGATGAAACACACGGCTGTCCTAACTCCTCTAGCTCAGCTCTGCAGTAAACATCTCAAGACGTCACAATCGGTGGTTTGCTGCTTGCTTTAGCAAAGAGCGTCTGGAAACCTGTCTGAGAGCTCACTCAGGTATAGCAGAAGGCCCAGCAGTGACTCAATGCAAATCACCTCTGCACACTGGCAGCTCTTTTGTTGTTATCTCCTCTGATACAGTACGTCAAGTTCATTTAGGGATCTCATAGAAGCCTGGCCAGAACGCATTTACATTCCAGGATCCTGAGAGCGCCATATTGACACAGACTGCACCCAGCCAAGCTTTACCTTAGAGTATCAGCTTGTGATTCATCACCCAAAACTGACTCCTGCCCCATTTTAAAAGCCACTGTATATCCATTCTGTTAGCCATTTGACATCTTTTCATGGGATTCACCATCACCAATACTCAACATTACTGCATAAGACTGTGAGATTATGACTTCAGCTTGATGAGCATATACAAAAGACTACCCTACACAATATTAATAAGAGGCAGGAAGGAAAACATAAATCACAGACACCCAGCCCACTTTTGAAATCTTCAGCTAAGTTTCACTTTGAACCTGGAATACAAAAGGGTCAATTACAGAGAGATAATCCATAACTAATTTACTTGATTGATGGTCTAATTATGCCTGTTTATGTCATGCTTGATAATTCACTCTTTGATAAGCATAAGCACCCTCTTAAAGCTCAGAGCTGTGGCAATAATGAGCACACAAACACGAGTATTGCTTGGAGCTTTTCTCCGACCCTCAACATGCTATTATATCAGCTAGATTAAATCGCGCTCATAAGACTGACTGTGTCTGTGTACATCTTTTCATGTATTACTTTATCATTAAATATAGTTCAACTTGAAGAGAAAATGTATTGGAGTACAAAAGTGAAATTTGTGTTTTGAATTTTGTTTTGTTCATTTGATCGCATGTGAAAGCAACCATTCAGGCTAACTTTTAACATTTCTCTTATAAAAAAAAAAAAAAAAACATATCCACTATGAAATGTCAAAGCAAATATGTTATTGCTGTTTTTGTTGGCAAAAACGTTTCATAGATGAAACAAAAATGAACTCACCTGGATAAGCCAAAATTAAGATAAGATGTGATCTTAATAAGATCACTTTGGGGCTAACCTGGGTTTTCTGGACTAGAAAGGTGGTTTGCTTCTTACTGGTGTACGTCAACATGGTAACTCACCGTGTAAACCCAACCTGTTTCCAAATAGGTTATGTTCCAGATTAGACAGGTATGACATCATGAAATCCCTCTCTACTGACCTGTCAGTTGTACAGAAAAAAAAAAGCATTACCTTTCCTGGAAAACTTCTCAGGCCTCGGTATATTTCCATTTTTACCTTTTAGCTGCAAACAATTTTTGAATAGTTTTGTTCTTCTATGACTATTAATATATAAACTGAAACACCTGTACTTCCGGATTTGATATCAATTGCAGGTAGACTGAGGCTACATTTGATTTATGTTGTTATATTTTTTCTTTACTTGCTCTCAGACAATTAAACAAGTCTGTTCCTTGTTTCGTTTCTTTGTTTTAACAGAGATGAGTCCAAAAACCTACTCACTTACATTCTTACCCATGTACGGCAGTTATATTGGCATTTGTAGCACGTATTGATGTTAAGCCCCTAGCCTTACTGTATACCAGTCACCAATATTTTAACACTTGAGAATGCTTGTCTGCAGTTTTGTACAATGTTGGCGTGTCCTTCCTGCCATATAATGGCACTTGTCTCTAACTATGCAAATTCTCAAGGGATCACAATCTCTGTAATTTACAAGTGATAATTATTTGTGACAACGGGACACTGCCAGTATATACAGTCTATATGTCTATGTGACCTAGAACTGTGCTAAACTAGATCAGTTTTCTAAATCTCTTTGATTATCTTGCCACATATTACAACTAAGAAATGACATGCAGTAATGTTTAGATTAAATAGGATGACCCAAAAATCACCCATGACTAATCTAGAATTAAGAAAGCGTGATACTTGATCTATAAGGGATAAGCCTATATTAGAGTAGCTCCTTTGAAATACTATTTTTATTAATGGCACTCGGCATTTTTTTTAATTCCCACATCTAAGCCTGACGTACATCTTCACTAAGCTTGAGTGAAAATCCTGAGCAACAAGCATCCCACTATAATCTCTGGTGAATGCAGGCCACTTACATAAGTGGCGAACACAAATAGACCTATAAGGCTGCTAGCATGGAGCTTTTCAGACAGCACTTAAAGCACGCAAACATCCTGGTTTTAAGAATAATGAAATAACTCTGGATTCGCCTTTTATGTCCAATACTGGGATTGGTTTGCCACAAAATTTAAGACTCATTTCGTTGCTGCATATTTCTTGCTTAACTGAGCGACAACTCCATAAACAAATAGATGATATAAATTTCCCTAAAGCTTCACGCAGGAGGCAGGTGCAAAGGTAACAAAGGAGTCGAGATCAGAGATCAAGTTATTGTAAATTTTAGTGAACGGCTCTTCCACCGGTTTTGTTTTCAGAGTAAATCATTTTACTTGTAAAACTATGAGATAAAGTTTACACAATTTCTCCCTTTGCCATTTTCTACGTGCCTCAGCTGTGATTTGGGAATAAATTCTCCAGCAAGTTTAAGTGACAAAATATCCTTCACAGGGACAGATGAATGAAACAGATGTACAATTCACTGGAGAGTGCATTACTCTAAATGTGTGTTTAAAAAAAATAAGTGCAGGGGTAAATCAGTTTAGCTTTGAAGTTTCTGATATAGGAGAGATGGAGGGAAAGGTGTAATGTGATCACCTGCCAAGAGAATATGAAAATAAATCCTTCTTCCAAGTATCCTTAAGGATTCGTGTTTGATTTGATAACATAACATGAAGGAGAATTTGAGCCCCCCACAATGTACGACTGCGCTTCCCTTAGGTCTTGGTGCTGCTGAAAAATAGAGGCAAGTAGGTAAAAGGAGTACATGTGTTAGCTGCAATGCAAAAAATTTATTAAAAAATAAAAATGAAGACAAATTTCTTTAACAAAGGATTATAAGGTGCTTCAGTATGTATACATAATCAGAGGAGATGAAAGCAGCATATTCTGCAGCCATGACGGGGGTGGTATTTGGTACAGGCAGGGGAAATAAGTTTAAATTAAAGAATAATATAACAAAGGAAGTGATAAAAATGTTTAGGGAATAAATAGCCTAAGATGAAAAAAAAAAAGTTTCATTATCAGTTATCAGCATTTCTCTCATCGCAGACAGTCATGTAGAATAACAGCTGGGAATGGGGGTTTTTTTTATGTTATAATAAAATGCAGCATTTTAAACGTGATTAAACAATAAATATTAAGAAACACATGGCAGTTTAGTTCCCAGCCATCGGTTCAAGGTGAACTGACTGAATTGTTTTCGGTTACATTTAAAGAGTATATAAACATGTTTTAAATCTTATAACTCCATCAAATGGCCATTTGTTATCAGTCCAGTGCATATTGCCAGTAAGTGGCCTCCTCTCCTCATGACATTTAGCCATTTGAATGAAAGTAATGAGCAGTATGTTTCCAGTTTAAAATAATAACTGCAGTTTAAGTTCTTCCAGCTGTATTTAGCTTTCATTTTGATTCAATTTTTAACTTTGCTTTTACTCTTTGTTTACGTCCAACTTAACGTCTTTGTTCTGTTAGCCTCCCTTCATTTCTTTGTACTTTACTTCTAAGGAGCCAGACTTTCCTGTAATTTTTTAAGTGGTCTTGAATGATAGTTCTCCAAGCTGTCCGAAGGTCTTTCAAAATTTTTTCTTTGGACATTTGCTTTTTTTTCAGTCCACTCCTTTTTGAAGATTTTTCAGACATTTTTTTTGATGACCTATGAATCATTTAAGTATAAAAAACCCAACTCAAGGGATGAATCAGTGCTGTGTCAAAAATTCAACAATTTTAAATGGTAGCTTTAGGCACTTTGTCACTGTGTTACTGTTAATCTAGCAAAACACAAACAAAATGTTCGCTTTTCTTCAGTTGAATCTATGAAAAATGCCCAAAAAATGTTCTAAGAGGTATTAGCCAAAATGTTGGTGTATGTGGTGCATGGTGATGCACCTGTCCTTAACAAAGATTTGAGGAAACTGGACACGTAGCAGACAAAAGAAGAAGTGTCAGCCATAAAAGGCTATCTGCATAACTGAACAGTATCTGAAAGTTATGTCGTTAAGAAACAGGAAAAATATCTAAAGAAGACCTGTAACAAGACCTGAGAGATACACCCGACTCTTCACTTGATCCATCTACTGTTTGCCAAAGCTTCATTAAAACAATCTCAACTGAAGAGTGGCTGTCAAGAATTTTCTTTGTTTGTTTTTTTTATTTTGTTAATTTTGGTTTAAATCGTAGTCAAAGAACAACGAACCCAAACACACCGCCA
The DNA here is from genome assembly GCA_015052645.1 of Benitochromis conjunctus. Classification (NCBI taxonomy): domain Eukaryota; kingdom Metazoa; phylum Chordata; class Actinopteri; order Cichliformes; family Cichlidae; genus Benitochromis; species Benitochromis conjunctus. The sequence goes on from VOQK01012612.1 coordinate 27,678, forward strand.
ATACATTAAAAGCCTGCATAGAAAAACCACACAATAAAACACTATCAGGCACTATCAGGCCTCAATATTTTTCAGCCTGTATCTCACTGTGGGAACATCTTGGCAGAGAGTGGAGCAAAAGGCAGCCAACATCCAAAGAGGATTTTTGTAATGTCCTTCAACAAACCTGGAGAACTATTTCTGAAGACTAAAGAAATTACAAGAAAACTTGGCTAAGAGTGCACAAGCTATGTTGAAGAATAAAGATGAGTTTCATGATTATTGACTCACACAAAACCGCTTTTGCCTCGAATACTTCTATATACTTTTTCTATCGGTGTTTGCATGTTTTAAATTGTCGTAACTAATTCCAGTTTTTCTAGCATAATATAAAGAAATAAACGGTAGCTTAAAACTTTTACACTCTTAGGCACCAAAATACGAGCCTGGAAAAAACATATTCTGTGTGACTTTCTTTTATCATTGTCTGCAATCAATAACTGCCTTTCAACCCTGCTAGGAGGGGATGACTCCCAGTAGTCCTATCTATGGGGCTGAAAATAAAAACCACCGAATGGTCTGATAACATTATAGTGGTCAGTATACACAATATATAATATGTTAGAATGGAAAGCGACGGGTAATTGTGAATTATTTTTTCTCTGTGCCATGAAGTGCATTAAATTTTCACTTCAAATGTTCTCATAAGACCACTACATTTTTCACAGACAGGACCTTAAAGTGCTGAGTAGTACATATAAAAAGAGTTCTTAGGATAATAATGAAAAGGTTGACTGCTCCCATCTAGACCTGTGATATTAATTCCATGTGGGACTGGCTCCCTATGTACAACCCAGTGCCTAACAGACCCACTGCTGCTACACTTAACTCAGCAGTGTATAAATTTATGCTTGATTTAGATGGATTACAGTTACTTTAGACAGTTTTTGGCAGTTTGAAAATGAGCAAAAAAACATTGTAATAATAGGAAAAGCCTTGTTTATAGCGTCATGTCACTGATGGCAACATCAGGTAGCCATAGTTTTCTGTTTTTCAAGGTGTATGCGATGATTAAACAACCTGTCAAAGTGTCCTAAACCATGACTTTCATTTATGTTAATGCTATTGTGCATGTGTGTGAGTCCGTCTGTGTAAGGGAATAAACTACGGATTTGCTGAAGGTCTGTGTGTTTTTGGAATAATCATCTATTTAAATACCTTTCACCCATTAGAGCTTATGTAAATGTTGTTCTTCTTTTGAAGTAAATCGGTAGTAAATATATTTAGCACCTGGATATTATAAATAATTTAAATCTTCCTGTTACTCAAAAAAAAAAACATAAATAGGTACTTTTCTTTACTCTAAGTATTTAAAAATTCTTAAAGTATCAATTAGAAATAATAGAGACTGAATAATTATGAATATGTTGATTCGAGGCGTAACAAGCTTCACAATGTTCTCTGTTCTTTGGAGAGATGTGTTGTAATGTTGAAGTATTAAGCCAATTATTGGAGAAGACTAAGAGCTGTGCTCTTTGACTTCGTGACAGCATATTGCAAGTGGTGTTACCATGGTTTCTGTTAATTCATAGCAATAATGCATCAAGCTATTCTCCTCTTAAAGCAAAGAATTTGAGGGCTATTAATATATTTCAATGGCCAAAATATGGATCCTACATAATGTACCTTCTGCTACTTGACACCAGAGGTCAAAATTTGCTATTTCTCATGAAGAAAAATGGCATGTTCCCTCATTAAATGCCACGTAATTGCCAGGGAAATAAAAGCGTACACTGGTCTGTTTGCAGGAGGATCAGGTCAATACCATGATCTTGTGTGTAGGCACTCTGCTCTGGGAAATATTTCCCATTATCATCTTTACTGTAATGCATTCATGAGAGCAATAGCTTGAAATACAGAAAAAGCAGTTCAGATACTCTCTGAAAACCTGGTGGAGTCTATTTGTAATTTCTAATGTGGAATAATAAATGTTTGGCTACCACGCAGCTCAAATTTATGCACTACATCACCTAAGACTCCCTACTAACATGTCATTTAGCAGGTGCCTATAATGACTTAAGCGATATAAACAGAAGAGAGAAAAATATGCAAAGCGATTATAATGATGTGATGAATATATTATGATTATGACTAACTTTTGAATAATGTGCATCTATCCACACATCATGGTTCTAATATGCACAAAGTATAAAAAAAAAAACATGTAATTTACTTGATCATAATTTTTATATTTCATTTCTTATTTACTTTACTTAGTCATTAGTGTTAATGTCATTATTGTTCCTATTATTAGCTTGAGTGTAGCTCAAGCAGATAATACCTGTCTTAACAATGACAACAACCCAGCATCAAGAAAAAATATGCAAAATTAAATTCTCAATATAACTGACAGGTCTTGTTTAAAAAAAGAAAAGAAAAGTTCGATCATTATTGGTGTATATAGTAAATTTTGATGTTAAACTTCCATGACCCCTCAGCAAGGCACAGGAAACTGATCAAATATGTATCAACTTTACACCATGTTAACTCTGGTCTTATAGTGAAGAAGTGACAGTTTCAGTGTTACTACTGAATGTGAAAATCCCCACTGGAGCCTGTCAATCTGGGATAAATTTGACAAAGCCTTTGTAGAGCTAAGAATATCTTGAAATATTTCCTATTGCTGCTTCTCTGCTGCCATTGGCAAAAATGTAAGTAATTCAGGATCAGCCCGGCGCAGTGTTCGAGAACAATATCTTCTTGTTGTTGTTGGTTCTTCTTTTTGACAGAAAACAGAAAAGTTGAGCACTGAGAATGGTTTAAAGTCAAACACAATTACAAGAATCATCTGTTATATCTGCGCCGCGCGCACAGTTTTTTTCTACGGCTGAAGCCTTGTGATAAAATGATTTGGCTTTTCTTTTTGTTACTTTGCTACATTAAAGATAGAGACACGATCATCTTGTTGACGTTCAGTGTGATAACTGTCAGCATATACATTTTTAATTAATTTATCAAATAAAAAGAAAAGCAACATTGCATCTCTTCAAAGCTAAAACACTTGAAAACCTTTGCAAATGGTCAGTTGCTCTGTTTACCCTTAATATTAATTTTATTTTTTTAATTACCTTTTTTATTTTTTTGTGCTTTTTTCATCCATCTCTCATATTACACAAGCAAACAGACTGAGAAGAAGGTAGTTACTCCAACAAAAGACTCCACTTCACCCAACCTCAAAAAAAGCTTTAATGTGTTGTTTGAAAGACTTCTGGAAAAGTGGCTTTTTTGTTGAACGTGAACATGGATGGGTGCCGTTGGCAATGACGACGAAACACCAACATAAGCTAGCCTGAGAGTCACAGAGGTAAGCTGAGCACAGAAACCCAATTTGCACCCAGTTTATCTGTGCTGAGATAGCTTATCTTTATGGAAAAAGGTATGTTAATGCAAGGTGGAAGAGCACATAGAACAGACTTGGGCACGCTCTTAAAAAATGAATTCTCCTTACCAGACAACACATAGCTGTGCCTCATTCGAATACCTCAATCAAAACGCACTTTGAAGTGGACCGTTCATCTGCTATTTGTCATTTTGCTCGCATGCTCAAGACTCCTGACAAGCAGAGTCAAATGCTAAAAACCATGAAGAGACGTTATTATCCACAGAACATACCCAGATACAGACTGCCTGGTGACATCAGGCATGAATGTCAGACAGAGTTTAGTTGTGGCACTGTTGCGCCTAGTTTTCATTATGTATGGTTGAGCACAAGGTTACGAGCAATAATAGAAGGTTACCTACAGTTTTGATGTTATCCAGGTCGCTCACATGTACACCAGCGGCAGACATAAATACAGGCATTTGCCAATTCGAATGCTCTCACATTCAAAAGACACTCATTTCCCTGTCTCAGATTTATTCGCCTAGTTAAATTACTGTCATGAATCATGTAAAATTACCCATATAACAATATTTGTAAATTGCCCTGAGTTTTTATGTCATAAATGCATTGTGGAAGAGCTATTCTTAAAAATATAGATGATTTGGAATATTATTGCATTCTTAATTTTTTAAGTTTAGTTTATTTATTTTATTTAAAAAAAACATAAATAAATAAATAAAGCAAGGTATTCCTTAAAATTCTCTTCGTACAGTGCCTCCACTGTAGCTATGGAGGGTACCTTCAGGTTGTAGTCTGGCAGTTCCTCGTTGAGTTATATAAAATGCTTGGAGCTCAGCAACACATAACTGGTTGGTCTGCCATCACCATAGAAAGCGATTGTGTCCAGAGGGACTACTTCTATATCCAGTTACCTCCCAAAGTGAGTGCTCAATCAGGGCTAGAACTACGAAAAAGGAGCATTCACTGTTTTGCCTTCCAGAAAAGTAAAGATTTAAATGTTTCATCATTTCCTTTAATATCCTGAGCAGTTTCATAGAGATCAATATATCTTTTCAAATCAACCATACCTTTAAATAGAAACACTTTTTTTTTTTTTTTAAATCAATCTGTCAAAATTCTGATTGGTTATGGTTTTGGTAAGGTTGTCTTGCTGTAAAATAGAAATTCTATGTTATCTTTTACACAGTGACCCTGAAATCGCAGCGAACAGGGCACTTTAACACTGACAAGCAATTTCTTTTAACCACTGGCTCGGTTTCTATATCTGGCCATATAGGTTTCTCCCAGTCGAGACCACCATTCAAAAAAAATTGCAATCAATTTTTCAAGACATCTGCCATTTGGCCAGTGTAACTGAACTGCAGCCTACACAAAACACAGTTTTCATGAACCTGCGAATGTTAACTGGATCCTTTTTTTTCCTGCACAAAAGCCTCCTACAAGTACGCGTCCGATTTGAAAAGTGACTGTCCGCCGCTTTCCACCGAGAGTCCATATGGTCTCTGTATTTATGAGGTGATGAGGCTTGCTCCTGGGGTTCAGAGTGGTCATTATCTGGGAGATGCTACAGCTCCAGTAGTTAAGGTCACCCGATCTACACCAGATATCCTCACACTCTACCAGAACTGGAGGATACTAAATGTATAATCATCTCTGACTCCATAAAAGCAGGGTCTACCCAGACTGACCATTATATAAGCTTATTGCAGGATCCATCCTGGCTTTATATCCTGCTATTTCAGCACAATCCCAAATAGTACATCTTCACTATCATTTTTTTCTAATAGCTAGACATACCTGCCTATAGTAGACAGACGGGTACCAAACACTGGAAGACGTCTCCTTGAATTTTTTGACAGCTTTTGGAATCCATTTATGAATTGAGAAAATAATGTGCCCAATAAAATCATGCATAACACATGCCAAAACTTCAGGGATGATATTTTTGAAGCCTCAGCCATGAGGGAGCAGTAACCCCAGTTAACACGTCATACTGCTCCATTTGTAAGCATTTCTAAAATTATCACCATTAGAGTAAGTCTGGGTACAAATTTCGGTTTATGCATTTCTTTAACCGCAACATTATGTGGAAAATATTTCTAGTGACAAGTAAGATTTTCTAGTCTGACAACAGTCTAGTATCACTTTGAAGGTATAATTGGGAGAAAAAGTAATTTGCAATGTTCAAAGGGGTTCAAAATGACCCTACAACTATGCACACTGGGAGTTGTTAAAGTTTAGATATCACACTACAAGGTCAAAAACGCTGTTGTAAATTGAAAGGTCTTATGAGTAATTGATGAGAAATTATGTAAAAATTGTACTTAAAGCCCACTTGTGTATAAATATCAGCAGGTATATTTAACAAATGCAGACTCTCCCAGAGAATATTGAATTAATGGAACTGAATGAACTGAAAAGCACACAAAATTATTTAAGTAAACTAAACTAATTGTGCCCTTTATTCTTCATTTCAGTGCACATTGTAAAATCAGTGTGGCGTTATGTATAAGCTGCTACACAGTAGAATTTATCATTTTAGTTGGTATAATATTTCTAAATCTAGAATTACTCCAAGGTCCCATACAAATGTGTCGGCTCACTCTTTTTTAAGAAGCCTAGATCAATGATAGATAAATTTGTGAAACACTGGCTGAATCTCTGTGCTTGCCAAGCCCTCCTGCTACTGTTTGCACCCTGTAGATATAGTGAAAGTTATGTCATTTAGCAACGCAAACACCAAATGGTTTTGTAAGTTTGCAAGTTAAAAGCATGACATTCAACCACTTACCAGATGCAACATGTGCCATGTTTTCTATATGTTGTTAAAGCCCATGAGATGTCATGTGCGTTGGACCACATGCTCCCTGACGATTTGAATGCATATGTACTTGTAAAAAGTACTTCAAAAACGGCAGTCTGCTGCAGTGAATTCTGGGTAATTACAGTAAAAAGGAAGGAATGACCCTTTTGTTGTAAATGGGGATGTAAAGCAAACAAATATGCTTACCTTCAGCTCTGCTGAGCTTTTACACTCAGGAGTTTAGCACCTTGAGTTTTTAAACTACTTTTCTTAAGATCTTTCTTAAGAATTTCTTGTATATATTTTGCAGCAGAGATGTATTTTCTCTGTTATTGTGTGGTTCCTCTGTCCATGTTAATCGAGTTTCAGACAAAATATGACTGATTGAAGTGCCTTGCCGTCTGTGTAAATCTTATAGACACATACCTATAGTATTTTTTTACCTCTACATTTGAAAGACACACAAAAAAGAGAAAACTACAATGGTAATTAGAGCACATATTCTCCAACAAGACCGACACTCTTATGTCACACTGCACCAGAGGTTAACGGCCGCTTCCTTCGCCCATCCACGATTCACCGCTCCACCAAGTTTTGTGAAATTTGGCTATGCGGTTTTTGCATAATGTTTGTCACAAACAAACAGATCAACAAACGGACAACGCTGAAAGCATGATTACATCTTCAGCTCTTGCCTTGGTGAAGGAATGATTACGCTTCGGTGTCAGAGTGCTGCTCCTTGGTGTGAACACACCTTCTGAATGTCATCCTCATGCTGTGGTGGTGGCACGAGGTGGTGACACTGTTTCCGATTCTTAAGTTAATTTTTGAACTGGCTTTTCTAATTGCACCGCTCTTCTCAATGGTGTGAAGGCTCTAATGTATTAATTTGTGTCCTTTCAAATGTTAACATAACCTTCCCCAAATTTGGAAACAGAGTCCCTACTTCCTTTTCCACACAAAAGGTCACACAAAACTACCAAATCTTTGAAACACCAGTATGCTTACTATGCTTTATGTAATGGTTTAACCTGCATTTAATAACGGCAGTAACCCCTTTTTCCCCAGCCACGGGAGGTGAAGGAAATAGCAGATATACACAATGACACTTCTCTCAGCCTTTTACAGTGTGCCTTCCTGCTCCACACCTTCTCTTCCTTTCCTCTTCTTGCTCTCAGCTTAGCAGCTTTAAGGCTTTTTTTTTTTTTTTCCTCCAGCAAAGCATGCTCTCTGGCTCTGAGCACTGGCATCTCTTGCATCGGTATGCAGCTCCCGTATACACTGCTGATCCCTCTTTATGAGGACATGAGTTTCAGTGCTTTTATCCCCCACCTTCCCTTGCAAATATGCCTGCATTCAGTATCTACACTTCAGCTTTAGAGACCTGTGGGAAGCTTTTAAAGAGGAAGTCAATAAAAGGGTATAAACATGCATGAGCTTAACTTTGTGCTTTTGGTGTCTTTATTCTAAAGTTAGATTTTCTGGATAGCATCTCACTCATGCAGATTTATAAAGCAAAAATAATTTCCCAGTTCTTGCACTGAAGCACAGCTAGAATTTTTTTAGTATTGCTGTTCTTCTATTGTAAGAAAAAAAAGAGAGAGGGAAAAAAAGGGTTGCTCAGTTTTAAAATAATTAAGAGAAGTATGTTAATTATGCTTTTTTTAAATCATTTGGACATGTTTACCCTAAATGTTAAGATATGACTTGTTGTTTGTGTGAACATTATTGGACATTTTCTGGTTTACATATGATGCCAACAGATATATACAGTGGCCTTATAAAAAGCCAGATTTAAAACAATCACATACTTTAATTAATTACCAAGATCTGAAAACATTTATTTACTAGAACAACTGTTTGATGTTACTTTTTTTTTTTTTATGTGCTAAC
>VOQK01012612.1:45901-55923 GCA_015052645.1 Benitochromis conjunctus
CCCCACAACACACACACACACACACACACACACACACACGCACACACACGCACACACACGCACACACACACACTGTTCTGCCTACATTTAACAGAGTGCGCACCCCCGAAACGAACGCTTAACGGAAATGTAGCCTTTACCACATCGAAGACTTGTGATCACCTTTGTGAATTCAGTCATTTAAAGTCATGTGTGGAATGATTCAAAACGCCCAAACAAACGCGATGGCGTGACTTTATCGTGATCCACTCAATGACACCGGACTCACAGCAAAGAAGACACACGCCACCGGTTACTGTAACATTTTTCCCTTTTTTTTTTCTCCTCTCTTTTTTGGTCTTGCTCTGTCAGTTTCAGCGGGCATAGCCTAAACGGATGAACCGAGCAACCATGCGCGACAGTAATCGACTCATCCGCAGCACGGTGTTTTATCTGTCACTTAATCCCGGAGGGAGTGCAATATCTAAGTTGTCGCCGATGCAAAAACTTGTGCAGCCGCATTCTGCTTCTCATTGCGCCGCACAATTCAACTTCCAGGCATTCCAGCACACTCGGCTCTGACAGCGAACAACGACAGCTCGTCCTGCGCCTAAAACTGCTGCGCAAACACATCGTTTTATAGGAAAATCAACTCTCTCCTCATCGAATACTTGCACTCACGTGTGACATGATCACATATGATCTTTACACTTCAGGCACCCACCACCTCCCCGCACACCACGCCCGTCTACACAGCAACATCCATTGCTCACCTTTAAAGACGCTTGCACAGAGGCTGTAAAGGATGAACATCAAGTACTGCTTGACAATCATATTCTTCTCTTTTCCTTCGCAATTCTACGTCAACACTCCACTCGCGTTTGACTCTTTTTATTCTGTCTTTATCTCTTCTCTCGTCAAGGTGGACTTATCCAGGTGAACGGCGCAGTTTCTGACTGACCGGAGTTACATTGATGAACTCTTGCCTTTTTCTGAGGAGTCCCTGTGTATTTTTCGCAGATCAGGGGGGCAGTGATCACTGTAGTGAAGCAGGACGGCAGAGATGCTCGTCGGCAAAGTGCAGATCCTGCCTCCCTTTATTGCCTTTCTCTTTGACTCGCTGCAGAGAGCAAGAGTCCCGCCCACGCTTTTTGACTAATGAAGACGCTTCACCAATAGAGAACACCTAGAAATAGTTCTGATCTCCGGTAAACTGTCGAAACAATTACGCCGTGGAGCACAGTTACTTTGATACATCAGTTTCTAGAAGGGACCTCAGTAGTCATGTGACAATTTTTTATTTTTATTTTATTTATTTTTTTTTGGTAATCTCATCATTTCCTAAACACCAAAGCAGAACAATAGGCCTCTGCATGAATATGATTGTAGTTTACACATATGGGGAAAATATATAAGGAACCAGTCCTGGCCGCCACTGAGCCTCCATAATGCTCTGAAGTTGAGGATCCTTGCTCTGTGTTTAGTGTCAGTAGCCTGAACTGCAAAAGTGCAGAAACCACCACGCCATAGATTTAATGCATTAAAATATGCCCACAGCTAGCAGAGCTAATTTAACAATTTTGGACATTTCTAAACATGGACCCTAGAGCCACAAAAGCTTTATGAGCAGGCAAACAAGCTCTACTGTCAATACCAGAGAACTCGAAATAACTGCCACTGCGGCATCCACACATATTATCATTTGAAAAAGTTTTACAGCCTAAAGGGCACCGTGTGGTAACAACAGAAACACGTGCCCATGTTGCGTGAAAATGCATTTGCTTTCGCAGAGGTTGTGACCTGGTGTCTGGGTGCATGTCGGGATTCAGCGCGCAGGCACGAGGGAGGTTAATGGGCACCCGGACATCCCTCTTCCTTCAAAGGTTCCCAACGAGAGGTGCAGAGAAATGAGTGTGACCATCCCCAAAGACAGAGGTGTGAGGAAACGGCAGCTCCAGCCAGGGATCGTTTTCTAAGCCGACGGCGAGGATTTTACACATGGTTTAACATGCTGCTGGGCGAATTTGGTTCAATTTTCCACAGTGCTCTTCTACGCCACTCCCACTTCAAATCAAATTGCTGACCTGGCTGTACCACAGGAGAAAAACTGTGGCATAGCCCCCAATTTTAAACCATTTGCTTTTCCTTTTGCAGTATGAATCACTGGAAATGATCCACGAAGCTCCACCGTTCATTCTCTAATCAGTCATTTGGATCACTCATTTTCATTGCAAACCAGAAGTTAATGCAGTGTTTTCCAGCCTATTGTAGTTATTGTAGGTTTTTATTCTGAACGACTAAAATGGGGGGGGATTTTCTTTGTGCTCTCATTTTGTTTTGTATGCTGATGCCTTTAGCCGTTTAACTTAGAGCCATTCACATCTCTAATCCCTGTGGAACCACTGATGCCTTTCTGAACTGTAAACCTTGAAGGACTGAGTGCTCTTGTGTGACATACATTCTCTATACAACTCACTTATAATTCAGAGCAGACCTATACAATTACCATGAGGATGGTGGTAAAGAATCAATCCCGTGAGTCCTGAAGGTCAGTTCTTCGTCATTTCATTAGATCCTTGAGAGTAGAATTCTACTCATGCACCTTTTCAACAGCAAGGATTTATTGACCATGTGAGTTCAGCAGAAAAGCACACGGTGCTGACACAGATCTGTAATGCAGAGGAGCATGTTCCCCTTTGTATTTATCTCCCGGGCATTATATTGCATAGCATTCTTTGATTTGTACCATTTAAAAAGCCCCGTTGTGTTTGTACCGTCAGGTTGAACAAGGTCACCAGCTTACACTTGAGAATTCCAAGTACCTGTTATGACACAACACATTTTTTTTTTCTCCTTTTTTGTTGTTTAATGTTCAAGACTGCAAAGTCCACAAGAGATATTAAAACCAGAGAGAAGAAAGTTTAGGCCAAGATGAATTACAGTGTTTGCATGAACCTGCCACTGATAGCACTGATCTCACTGACTGAAAAGCAACCAATCCAGATGCAGTATGCACAATCAATTTCAGTGAGGATATGAATGACAGAAGTCATAAAGCCTGAATGCTTTATCTAAGTGATGAAGTACTGGATCCAGGATTAGGGCATGGGCCATGTAAGTGTTTTTGTCACTAGAAAAAGAATATAACTGCAGAACAGAATCCTGATAAAATATTAAAAATTCGTGCTGAAGTTTTGGATATCAAATTTCATAATCCAGTGCAGCAGACACATACATTATTTTTACCCTATCAATACACCTCGGGGAAATAACAGCTGTTCTCTCATGCTCGAACTTAAAAAATGGCCCACAATGAAAGCTTTATGTTCTTTTGTGCCTTTTTCTTATTCCTGTAAGAACATTTGCTTTTAATGGCTGGTGAGAAGGCAATTCCATCTGTTTATTGCCTTATTGATAGGACACTAGGACTAGTTACATCTAACAACGTGCTTTCTGCACCAGGCAAACAACATGCAAGTCAGCACTGTATGAAATTTTCAGTATGTGCAGCAAAATTAGAGCTAAACATTCAAACATCTTGTCTGGGAATGTATATTATATTACAAATTTTATTCCAATTACCCTCTTCCAGTAAAACGGAAGAAAAATGTTTGTTTAATCAGTTATCTGATTTTCTTCTTCTTCCCCCGCCTTCAGGTGCTCTCTTTAGGGATCAGCATAGATGCCTTCATCTCACCCTATCCCTTGCATAGCTCCTTGTCAAACCAACCCTCTGAATATCTCCCTTCACTACATTCATGAGTCATCTCATCTTTGTGTTCTTCCTCTTTTCGTCTAACTCGTCTCCAAATCGATTACAGTATGTCAACAAAAAATATATAAATGATATACCTTTTTGTTATCGGACATGGCAATTAGAGCTGTGTTTCACACAGAGATGACTATAGAGTAACTTTAGACCTTGAATGGCCATTATTCAAAATTCCTATGACACTGAGACTGAACTCACAGGAACTAAAAACTATACTGTTGTGCAGTTAAACAGTTCAAAGATCTGAATGAAAAATCTCACAGTTCATGTTTAACTAAGGTAAAACTTTCTTGTGGGCTGCTGGTCTTTGTCTGCTTTCCATATGATTCACTCTCTCTCGGCTTTGCAAAGAAACCCTTAAAGGAGGTTAAGTCTTTTAGTAAACAAGTTATCCAGCAGAAGGTTTCATCATCAGGGTTTTTTTTAGAGAATGTCCCGCTCTGTCTCCTTCATCACTGCACATAGGTTAAGACCCCTGTGCAACTCAACATTGCAGTGACTGCTGCACTCTGTAAAAAAAATATTGCTTATGATTAATGATTTCTTTACAGTCCTGGACATATGAACGTGTTAATCGAGAATGTTACAAAATGTCACGGCCATGGCATGCAATACACATCTGGATAACACATAAAAACAGCTGGTTAATTTTTTCCCCTTAGGTCTTCATGGGATGTCGTATGATAGGCTTACAAATAGCATAAAGAGTGCGAATATGGCTAGGATAGCGTTTGGATTTGATTGCATTACAAGGAATTGATTTTAAGATGTTGCACAGCTGTGGTTCCAAATATCAAATTAGCACTAATTTTAATTTGTAGTTTGAGCGCAGCGCCACCAGTTGTGTAATAAAATTTTCACTTGTAATTAGAGTCATCCAAGTATACTCAGGTATAGTCCACAGGTGGTCGAGATCACAACCCAAAACCCATGTACATGATAAGCCACCTTGAACAATGGTTGATGTTGTTTTTTCTCTTGTTTTTTTTTTTTAATCACTTTGTCTCTGTTTTATCTAAGTAAGTTAGAGAGCTGTAACAGGCCCTAGGATAACCATGCTGGCCATTCAAACTATTAAACCTGTACAAGTACACTTTGCTGCTCGAAACTAATGAAATAAAGCTCAACAGTACGAGGGAAAACCTTGAGCCGTATTTAATGTATAATGAAAGTTTTTTTCATAGGTCAAACAAGAGTAATAAGATTTACATGTTATACCCTGAAAGCCCCGTTATTTAACATGCCCTCAGATTTCAAGCAGTCTGATATATTACAGTTTTGTGTGTGAAAATGTTTGTGCTTTGGTGAAAACATTTCATCAACATTTAATCTGAAAGCGCTTACGTGGATACCAAGAAATGCAACGCAAAGCCATATTACTCACATGGCAGAATAGAAAGTTAGACTGCCTCATTAATTCCAAATGAAAAGATAAATAAACACGGTAAAACAAAACACAGACGCCTTGTTTTCTGATGAAACGTCTGCTGAAGGAAGAGTCATCTTTAGGCGAGGGGAGTTGCTTGGTAATTACTGTATGATTACTGCACAGGTCCAGGAGTGCAGAGCTATAATAAATGAATCAATACTGGCCTTTTGTTTTAACTTTACAAACCAAGGATCTTTTCAAGGGCACACATTGCCCTGTGGGACCAGTGCTGAGGCACATTTAAGCAGACGCTCCCCTCTCCATCTCTTCGTCCATGCCGATACAAACAAAACCTGGTGCCCTATGCAGAGTAAAGTGCTTTATTTCAGGGCTCACGTCCACGATAGCCCACGGCAGCTGGTGTTCTCACAGACCACTGCATGGAAAATGGGCTGATTTCAGGATTTAGCTGCCCATGGTGATTTCCTCACTTGCTTCTTATTGGGGGCCAGAATTACTTCGTTATGGACTTGCGCAAGATTAACACTGAAGTTCTGAGCTTCCAGTCTCTGTTTCCTTAACATGCAGCTCAGTGTTGCTGTTATTTACCATTATTACCCTTCACTGACGGAAACAACACCATTAGTATACAGCTGTTTGATTTCTGCATCTGAAGATTCGAGCTCAGGTACATCTGTTGTTATCATAGTTATGACACCTGAAAGAAAATAACACTCATCAGAGAAGGTGAACGTTATATAACGCACACCTAAAATAACGCTAATATCATGACTATATCTGTCAGATGTATTGATGTATCACATCCAAGCTGAAACAGCTCCATCAATCATAAAGCAAAACAGACAGTGCCACATCTGCTGTCTATCAGCTTTTATTCATTACACACTAAATGAGAAACAATGAGCACCAAGTTTTCCAAGCACCGCACAACTTATTTAGCAGTCTCGCACCTCATGAAAAGTTTTGATACTTGGACAGCCGTGTTATGCACAGAATTAGGATGCCAGTGTCTCATAGCTCATCAGCACTCTCGGCACCTCCTTTGCTTATCTTTGCATAACTACACATCCTGGTCATGTTTCCTTTCTCCTTCTGACCATCTGTTCCCTGCTGCCAATCTTCTGAACGTGCCAGCTACTGCCTCTACATCCTCTCCCTGCTGGCTAAATCTTAGTATTGATATCATATTCTCCCTCTCCACTCTCTGTTTCTGTCGTCGTTCTCGTTTTCTCTCTTTCACACGTATCGTATGAGAGAGCTGCAAAATAGAAGTCACGCTAAGTTTGAAAATACTGCATGCAGTTTATGAAATGGCTCACGCTTTTTGACCTTCTTAAATGGCAATTTAAAAAAAAAATCTTAAACATGTGCAGAGGACGGATTAAGGATTGTTCAGACTTTTTGACATTTTAGTACTATAATGTTAGAACTACAGGTTTTCGTTTCATAAGTGTAATTAACAATTACAGATAAATATGGGACACACACTATTCACTTTACTTCAATGAGTGACTTTTCAAGCCTGATATTTTTAGCTGTAATTTAATAGAAAGAAAAAAACTGCAACAAAGTGTGAAAAAGGTTCAGCTTCCTGTTATTTTTTACTGTACTACTGAGAAGCCTAATGCAGGGGAAAGAAATTATGGTCCCCGCAGTGGTAATAAGTGCTGCTTGCTGTCAAGGCTTTTTTTTTTCTTCTTCTTTTTCTTCTTCTTCTCCTTTTTTTTAACTCAATTTCCCCGGTACTCAAAGCACTCTTTAAAACTTCTTAAAACTGGGCTACAACCTAACATCAGTTAAGAACAGATTTCTTTTTCTTCATGTCAATTATTAATCTACACCCAAATGTGTGTGTGTTTGGCAAAGAAGATTGCATGCTGTCTAATTTAAAAACCAACCTTGCTTTCTTGCACAGAAAACAATACTGTACCTGTTCCCACACCCCCTGCACTCAAAACTTCCTCCTGGAGATTGCGGCTGGCGCGTACTCAAGTGTGGTCAAATCTCAGTGCCTGCCTTGGGCTTTTAAAGGAATGACTAATACACTCTTTGCAAACCGCTGAAAGACTGCTGTAAAGCATCTCAGCCTAAACAGAGTGATGCATGTGGGTG
The DNA here is from genome assembly GCA_015052645.1 of Benitochromis conjunctus. NCBI lineage: Eukaryota > Metazoa > Chordata > Actinopteri > Cichliformes > Cichlidae > Benitochromis > Benitochromis conjunctus. The sequence goes on from VOQK01012612.1 coordinate 53,155, forward strand.
AGGCAATATATTATGTTCAACACATTTCACAGAGGTCTGCTCATTTTGTATCGTGCCGATCAGGAGTGTTTGTAAATCTTGTTATGGTGTTTGGAAAAAGTTTTGCGTGAATTTATTTATTGCAAGCATCAGACATGGCTGTAGTAACAACCAGGAAAAATAATACTTAAGAAGAAAAAAAAAGTTCATAGGTTTAGTTGAGGAGAAAAAGCGAAATTCCATCAGTGCATTATGCATAGCTAATACATAATTCACATGTAAATGAAAGTTTCATCAAGGAAACATGATGACCGAGGTACGCGCAATTACAAGCTTGGCTCACATCAAAGTTAAAAAAAAAAAAAAATCTGATATGAATAAGTGATGGTACATAAGGAAATGCGTTCAGATGCTCCGTGAGAATCCAAAGTTGTATAATGATGTTTTTGGTCAAGCGCACTATCCCACTGACAGTTTAATACACTATAAAACAGCCTGCTGATGTTTATTTATTTATTTTTTCCCCCCAGCCAGAGTTTGAAAGTGCACTTATGTTTTAGCTGATTCAAACTTTAAAATGTGTTCCTCAAATCGCTTGTCAGACCACAGCGGGGTGATTAGAGTTTGTTTCTGTGCTGTTTTGCTCTGTTTGCAGATGTGAGCGATATCTTGCCACATCCACACCGGAGACGGCAATGACAGCTAGAGAATTACCATGTGAAAGCCCTGGCCAGGATTTCAAATAGAAAAAGTTACAATTCTATTTCTACTGGACACTTTATTAGGTACACCTTTCAATTTTGCTTAGACCCCTTTTTGGCTTTCAGAACTGCTTTAATTCTTAATGGTCTAAATTGAGAATTGAGGCAGTTGCTGAAACCATTTCTTTAGAGATTTTGGTACATGTTGACATGACAGCATGATAGACAGGTGCTCTATAGGATTGGGATTGTTTTGACTGCGGAGACCAGTAGAGCATAATGAGCTTATTGTAAAAAACAAACAAAAAACAGTTTAAGCTTGTCACATGGCAGCTCATCTTCTGATCCCTGTTTCCATCAAAAGATGGGTACACTGTGATCATATAGAGATGAATTTGATTAGCAACCATGCTCAGGTAGGTTGTGGTGCTTAAATGATGCTCAGATTGTACTAAGGGCACAGTGTGCCCAGGAAAGTATTCCTATACCATTACACCAACACCAGCCTGAACGGTTAATGGGATGTATCAATGCTTTTATGGGGTTTACACCAAATTCTTACTCTACCATCTGCATGTGGCAGCAGAAAGAGGCATCAGATGAGGCAGTGTTTTTCCAGTCTTCTCTCATTCAGTTTTGGTTCAAATTGTAGCCCCAGTTTTCTGTTCTTTGTGGCACTGGGTATGGTCTTCTGCGGCTGTAGCCCTTTTGCTTCTAGGTTGGACGTGCTGTACGTTCAGAGATGCTCAGAGATTTTTTGACATAACATTGCCTTCCTATCAGCTCAAAGCAGTCTGACCATGCTCCTCTGACCTCTGGCATTACGAAGGCTCAGAGAACTGCAGTTCACTGGATATTTTCTCTCCTTGGACCATTTTCTGTAAACGTAAGAGCCAAGTGTTTGGAAAATCCCAGTAGTTTAGCAGTTTCTGAAACAATCAGACCAACCCGTCGCTCGCCAAGAACAATACCAACTTCAAAGTCGCTTAAATGACCTTTCTTTGTTATTTGTCTCTGAACCTTTCTCTCTGTGTTGTATTTTCAATATTACTTTTTCACTTTCACAAAGACATCTGGTTTAGAGGTGAATTAGCCTTTTTAGCTAATGGCTAATTCACCTCTAGAGTCTATTAGTAGGGAGCACTACCTGCTGTTTCTCAAACTGTGCTGCTAATTTTAGATGACTCTCTGGATGCTGTACATGTAAAACAAGGTGAGCCACAAAAACAAAAGCATACTAAACACAAAGCTTGTATTTTAGTTTAGGCTGTCAAAGACTGTCTTTCGAAACAGATCTTCCAATAGAAAACGTTAATACAATTATTATTGTATTATTTTTTACAATAAAGCACCAGAAAGCAAACGTATTCTTGCAGATAATAACAATTTCCCTTGGGTATTAGCACATCTAACACTGAAGGAAAAAAAAAAACCTCAATAAGTTTTCTTGTTATTTGTGCTGTGCTCTGATATATCTCATTTACCTGATGAATATTCCAGAGCCATTCACATAAAACTTTTGATTTCGGCAGTTCCATTTGACACATTTAATATGCCCTTTTTGCTGGTAGATTTTGATTGATTTCTCCAAATGAAATGTCAACATGTCATGGATCAAACCAATTTCTCTATGTTCCCCTTGTTCCCTGGGAAATTGGGAAGGAATTTACCTGACAAAATGAATGTATTTTTGTGCATGGGTGAGGCAATACATCAAAAATGCTGTGATTCTTTTGCCAGACAGAAAGCAAACACTGATGTTACTTTCAGCATGCGCAGCATTTCATTTCGCCAAGGAATTTGTCAATTATCTCGATACACTCTCTGTCTGTGCATGCAGGGTGAGATTCATGGTCTCGACTATTATGAGCCAGAAATCTGTTGTTTTCTGTGAGGTACATAGCAATGAGCCATTTCCAACTGTGCTTAAGTTTTTTTCAGATTTAGCCCTAGGAAATGCACCCCGTATCGCTTTGAATACATCTCATTTAGAATGAGGATTACTTCAGGTGATATAAACTATAATAAATCTAATAGTCTCATGCAATATTGCAGTGGGGAAGGGGGGGGGGGGGGGGCGGGTTACAGC
>VOQK01012616.1:6592-16711 GCA_015052645.1 Benitochromis conjunctus
CATGCTATGAAACCAAAACAACCTGGACATGTATGAAGGAAATTGATAGGAAAAGCCTGTGTAAACCCACTTCCTTAGTTTTTTTTCCCCCTGTTCATTAGAATGATCTCATCCTCAAAAACCAAATATATCTCCATGACAGTGGCAGGCGAGAGTGGAGAACATGAGTGACTCCTGGTTGTACTTGTTTCTTTTCAAAAAACATTGGCGGAAAGTGTGACTGCAGACGCTTTTTTCCATGGGGTTATGCTGAGGCATTCAGCCACATCCTTCCGCTCTCTGTCCCACCTCCATTGTTTCACTGAGGCCACAACAATGTAGGGTGTTAACCGCGCAAGGGGGATCTGGGGATGGAATCAGGGTGTCATGTGAGGTTAGAAATGAGAGTGTTGATGTGCAGCAGGAGAGCCGACAAAAAAGGCGTGTTTGGCTGATTCTTTTTCACTCCTGTGTTGTGATTTTTCTTTTTTTGAAGGACACATGCAGAAACACAGAAAGGGAGGGCGAGGAGAGGGATTTAGGGGGATTTATTTAGATTAATCGTCAGAGGAAAAGAGCAGATTGTGTACAGGCAGGCAGCAAGCAAAGCGCACAGCACTGTGGGGCCCGGTGCTCACAAAGAAGCCTATCTGTGATCTGACACATTTTATAATAACTTAGAGAACAAATGATCAACGATAGGGTACTGTGTGGCTGCCAGGCGCAGTGCTGTAATTTGAGACTTCACATAATCGTTCATTATCTTTTGTATTTTCTTGTCTGGTCACTGAAGGCTTTCTATCTTTATAGGAATGTTGTGTGTTGAATTACTGTAGGGTAACTCATCTCTAACCCACCTCTTGCGCTGTATGGTTAATCAAAGTGGGCTTTGGCTTAGAAGAGAGGCTAAACATTGAAGAAATAAAAGAAAACAGCCGATCCTGAAGGCCATTTATCAAGCTTTCGATTATAATGATTTTGTAACTGTGTATCTAAGCACTCAAATATCACAGAAAGTACAGTTTGTCTACACTAACATTACATATTCACTTGCCAGAGCCACCCTTAAAAGCATTACGTAATCAGCTCCTAAAAAACTACAGATGAATGGTGTGTTGTTTATATTGGTAATCCTCAGGGGCGTCTCATAGTTGTGTCACATGCTGCTCACAGTCATGTGAGACGTCTGCAACTGTTAATGGAAAAAAAGCAACAAAAAACCCGCAGATAATTGATGTTTAAGTCAATTACAGATAATTGAAGAAAAAAAAACACGGGAAGGGCTGTGCTGTGGTGATAAATAGGTGATTCCACTGGCGTGTTTCAGAATAAAAGCACAATTTACAAGCAGCCTATATGTAAAAGAACAAATGTAGATATAGCAAAATCCTGCAATAATCAATCAATCAACCAATCAACCAATCAATCAATCAATCAATCAATCAATCAATCAATCAATAAAAGAGAATCATCATAATCTAAGATCAGAGAGTTGGTGATGGACTTCACAAGGAAAGGACGCCTATTATACGACCCGTTTCTATCCCGTGATGGGGTGTTTATGTGGTGGAGGAGTACTAGTACCTGGGTGTCCACTTTTACAACAGGTTGAACTGGAAGACCAACACAGAGGCTGTAAACAAAAAGGCATGGCCGAGCTCCTGAGAAAGGTGAGATCTTTCAGTATGTGCAGCAAAAGTATTCTCTTTCAGTCATGTGTGGCCAATGTATGATCTTCCGGGGGAGAAGGGGTATTATTACTGTTATTATTATTATCATCATCATCATCATCATTATTATTATTATTAGTAGTAGTAGCAGCAGCAGCAGTATTGGTATTATTGATATTATTTGCTTTGAGTGTGTTGATGTGAATGAGATGCACTGTGTCATTGTGGATCTGTGGTACTGCATGAGTGAATCAAAAGTGTCAATGAAGTATGTGTCTGTATTTATATGAACAAAAAAACATAAAATGTTTAATAAAGCTGCCTGTTAAAAAAAGGTTAAAAAAGGTTATAAAAAGCAGTCACGTGTACACTGAATAGTTTCACTGCTTGAGTTTTGTGATAAGACGATGACGTAAGAGATATTAAAAAATAGCTTTATTGCAAGCAAGGTAATGAACATACCGGACATAAACGAGCAAAGGAATTTCACACGATATAAATAAAAGATGTAACCGAAAAACGGATTAATAGAAAAGCACATTGAAAAGAAATTAAATGACAATAAACTAAAATGAACAAAAAACAAAAACATATTTTTAAATTCGAGAGCTTTCCTGTGACATCGTCGAACCGGAAGTACCTGCTGTGTGACTGCTGTTGTTGACATTGCGCACTCGTGTCTTTCACGGGCTGTAATATTTCATAAACGTTGGTGTTGTAAATTCAAAAGCTGCTTAATAATCGTGTCATACCGTCACATTAACGTGGTCTTAATTCGCCGCTGTGCTGTCCGTTTATTGACCGCCGATAACTGTGCAGCTCGGCTAGCTTCGGGGGCTAACCTTTTAATGGAGGAAGTTAGCTAATCAGTAAGCCATGGAGAGCAAATTTAAGCCCAGCTAATAGAATTAAATAGTTCACTTTGCAGACACGATTTTATTGCAGACAGCTACCTTAGACAACACTGAGAAAAAGGTATAATATCACCTGAGCTAATCAGATATATGTCGGTGATACCTGAGCTAAACACTAAACATGTTTTTCTTGTTTGTTTTAAGCAGATGTCAGTAGAGCTGGATGTGTTCGTGGGTAACACCACCATCATGGATGAGGAGGTTTACCAGCTATGGTTGGATGGATACACAGGTAGGGGTAACGCTAAACACATGCGAGAGTCTGGGTCACAGCGATCCTATTAATAGATGCGTTTTTACAAAAAGAGTCTAGGTTTAACTGAAGTTTGGCTGCTAACACAGTCTATAGCAGAGGTGTCCACCCTGAAGTTCATCCACCTCAAGTATCACAGTATATTTTAAGGAGTGGTTCAGAATAATTAAGCAATCCAAAAATAGTAATAACATGTAATAAAGCTTCGACATCACCATGGGACACTTTGTTGTGCAGACAGTGATCCAACTCAATACAGACTTAGAATGCAAAATCCCACAGTGAACTGAGGGAAAAGGCTCAAAATTTTGTTAAAACATACAACAGGAGATGGAACAAATGACTGCCTGAGTCTATTAGTGCTAACTTTTGGGTGACTTAACTTTCTCCCTGATAGAAACATTTGGTTGTTAATATGTAAAGAATGCTGAGAGTCTAAAATGATGGGCTGTCCCTTTGAGAGGACTCTTGATTTCACACAGATGCTGAAGGTCACTAAAGGCGGTGCCGGTAATCTTACAGGACAACTTGACACTTTTCTCTACTTTGCACATGTTTTAAAGATTAAGGCTTTGCCAAATAAGCAAGTCACTGAAAATGAAAGCACCGAATCAGTAAAAAGAGAATAAAGCATTTCCAAGGTCCTTTGAAAAAAAGCATTTAACTTCTCTTTCAGATATTTTTATTGCTGCACTTCTCCCAATGGGTCACCTTTATTGAGACATGGTGCAGGAACAGGGGGACTTGGCCTCCTCCAAAAATCAATAAGCATTCTTTGGTCTGAGGCACATTTAACTGGAGGAAATACTGATCACACCTCTTAACATATTTGTAAATGTCTGGACCATGATTTTGCTCCACTGAAGGACCTCAGTATTTAAAACATTATCCCTATACAATTAATGTTCTCATTTTTACAGAAAATAAGATAGTTTTGTGAAATACATAATAGTTTCACATCTTAGGCATCTAAAAATGTTAAAATGAGGCATCTGAGAAGGCAATGTTGGGGAAAAAACTACAGTGAAGATCATTCAGTGTAATGCTTAAGTTCAGGCTTTATTAAAAGTAATTAGGCAGTTAGGCTGCAGCATTAAACCAAAGCAAATACACATACGAAATAAATAATAAACATAAAAACATAATTAGACTGTAATAGTCTGATTGCCGTAGGAGCTATTGAGCATTTGTAATGATTCCACCTAATCTATAGTTTGAGCTTGAAGGCAGAGCTCTGCATACAGAGGTCGATCGTTCTCTGAGAACACAGAAATACTTCAGTCAGGCAGATTGTTTTCTGTCTCCTGTGATCTGCCCACTGTTTCTGACAGTGCTGTCGAGTGCCTCAATTTAGTTCATTTCCAGGGTGTGTTTACGCCTTCCAGTTAAAGTTTTTATTAGTTTTGTTATAAATTTTTTGTCATCATATGGGATGTGTTAATTAGGAGATTCAGAGACAAGGCTTGATATCCTCATGGGGATCCAGTCAGAAAGCACAAATGGTGCTTAAAGGCTTATTTTTTCAACCTCAAAGTAATTGCAGTAATGAATCTGAACAAACAAACACACGCTGCTCTGTCTGTAAAGAAAACAAGTAAAAAAAGTTAGATTGCTTCAAATTCTTGAAGACAAAGTTAGAGAGGTGAGGCTGAGATGGTCTGGACATGTGCAGAGGAGGGATGGTGGATATATTGGACAAAAGTTGATGAAGATGAAGCTGCCAGGCAGGATTTCCATAAACTGAATTACTGGTTAAATGAATTAAGGATAAGTAACATAATGTATAACGCTCTCTTGGTGTAACTGCCACCCCATGTGAAGGTGAAAAAGCGTGTTGTCTCTAAATAATTTAATCAAGTGTCGAACAGGTGTTAAAAAATACATGCGACATACAGTCATGTAGACACCCCATCATAAATAAAAATATGCACCAAACCCTCCTCGTGAATCCATCCACTGTTTCCATTCTCATCAGTATTAAACATAGGAGTAGGTGTTATCTCTTTGGAATGGGGCTATGCAGGCCAGAAAGGCAGGGTTATATAACTTCCTGGGTGCGCCTAGCAGGATCAGACTTTAGGTGTGGTGATTTCAGGATTTCAGGCCCCGTAAAGTGTTTAAACACACACACACACACACATACTTGTTGGCTTTTGAGTGTCATGAGACAAATTTAAGGAACAAGTAAATGTTAAGCATCAAATATGGTAAAGAAATTGGAAATACAGGGTTTAATTACCTGCCCAAATATGGTGCAGCGGCTGTTTCAGGCTGCTGATTATTCACAGCACAGCAGTGACTGTTCATTCATGTTATCACACGTAACTTCAGGCACCATCGGTTCATTAACCCTTCGAACTGTGTGTGTGTGATTTATCCAACAGTGAATGATGCGGTGAAGGTACGCATGGAGGGAGGAGTGATGGACGAGTGTGAGGCAAGTAAAGATGTCCTGCTGAGTGACACCATGGACCAGTACAGGACTTTCCAGATGTGTGAGCGTCTGCTGCACAGTCCTGCCAAACTAGCCAACCAGCTGCTGTTCCAGATCCCACCTCATCGGCAAATCATGCTCATAGAGAGGTGCAGCCATGACGCTCTCATTTAATTAACCCATTTGTTTCAGAGGAGTTACCACTCTTTATTCATGTATTTATTTGTCAAACCTCCTCCTTTATGCTATGTTTCTTCTCATGGCAGTTTGTTTTTTTGTGTCTCTTTCCTTGTTTAGATACTATGCCTTTGATGATACATTTGTCCGTGAGGTCCTGGGAAAGAAGCTCTCCAAGGGAACAAAGAAAGACTTGGACGACATCAGCTCCAAGACAAGTGTGACACTAAAAAGCTGCAGACGACAGGTAAGTCTCCACTCTGCATTGTAAACCTTGCTATTATAAAGCTCCGTGGCAGTGTGTTATTGAATGGTAGGATACAGCTGAGTGTTGAAACAAACTATAAACCATGCCGGAGCTTCTGTTGTCAACAATTAATTTGGTTTTATAGCTGTGGGTACATTTTATTACTTGTGGTGAGATTTCTGATTGTGGAGCAGATTCTTTCAGTATTAGTGCATCTCTTGCGTTGTGTGTGTAATTTCAGTTCGACAACTTCAAACGTGTTTTCAAAGTTGTGGAAGAGCTGAAGGGACCCCTGGTGGAGAACATACGTCAGCATTTTCTTCTGTCTGACAAACTTGCAAGGTAATCAGCGACGAGCACAGAGCACACGCCTTCTGCCTCAGGTTTATGTTGTGCAGCTGTTGTATAATTTAAAATCTGTTACGTGGTAGTGTTGGGATGGATTAATATGTTATTTTGCAACAAATTCTAATGAAATACCACATAAAAAGGTTGGGTACTCTGATTGCTTGGTTTTATTTTGTTTTTTTAATGCCGTGTGATTATTTTCTTTATCACAGGGATTACGCTGCCATCGTTTTCTTTGCCAACAATCGGTTTGAGACGGGGAAGAGGAAGCTGCAATACCTCAATTTCCAGGATTTTGCTTTCTGTGCCGGCCAGCTTATCAGCAACTGGACAGTTGGGGCTGTCGGTGAGTGCTTAATTTTGTTTCCTTTGGCAATTTTGCTGACATATGAGATATGAGGGGCATGTGTACCCTATTTTCCTCTTTTAATGTTTATGTAATACATTAATCAAATGGCAATGTCTTAATTTGTCTTTGTGTTTTTTACGGAGTGGCAAAACACGTAAAAGGGGAATTTTAAAAGTGTTCAAAAGAACGTTTACGTTTGAGAACAGAATGGATGCTGTCTACACTCACCAGGACACTTTGTTAGGTACACCTGTTCAGTTGCTTGTTAAGGCACTTGGCATGGTACATCTACACATGTAGATATGGTTAAGACATCCTGCTGAAGTTCAAACTGAGCATCAGAATGGGAAGGAGAGGTGACAAAAAGTGATTTTGAACGTGAAACGATTGTTGGTGCCAGACACGTTAGTTTGATTATTTCACAAACTGCTGAATTACTGGGATTTTCTATGACAACCATCTCTATGGTTAATAAAGAATTAAAGCAGTCCTCTAGGTGAAAATACCTTGTTGATGTCAGAGGTAAGAGGAGAATGGCCAGACTGCTTAAACAGTAACTCAGATAACCGCTTGATTAGAACCAAGGTATGCAGAAGAGCATCTCTGAACACACATAGTATCCAACCTTGAAGGAGATGGGCTACAGCAGCTGAAGACCACACTGGGTGCCCCTCCCTTTAGCTAAGAAACGGAGGCTCCAATTCACACAGGCTCAACAAAATTGAGCAATCAAATATTGGAAAAATGTTGCCTAGTCTGATGAGTCTCGACTTCTGTTGTGATGTTCTGATGGTAAAGTCAGAAGTTGTAAGCCATTAAGGCATAGATCCATCCTGCCTTGCATAAATGCTTCAGGCTGGTAGTGGTTGTGTGATGGTGTTGGAATATTTTCTTGGTACTTTTTGGGCCCCTTAGCACCAACTGTGCATCGTTTAAATACCACAGCATACCTGAATACTCTTGCTGACCATGTCCATCCCTTTATGAAGATATTTTTGACCCCGTCTTCTCATGAGCAACAAATCTGCAGCAACTGTGTAATACTGTCATGTCAAACCTGAGGAATGTTTTTAGCACTTTGTTGACTTTATGAAGAATTAAGGCAGTTCTGAAGGTAAAAAGCTGGTCAAACCTGATTATTAGCAAGGCGTGCCATAACAAAGTGGGCGGTGACTGTATGTTGATTGTGTTTAAAATTGAGTTTAGACCAGTGGCTCTGTCAATGAGGTTTACTGACCACCAGAGGTCCTTCAGGCTTTGCAGGTCCTCATCAGTAAGAGGATGAATTTTACATTCCCAGATTAACAATTAGATGAGTGAAAAGGGGAATAATATTAGGCAGCATCTGAGTCATTATACATAATAACCAAGAAGTTCTAAGAAAATATAATTTTATAAATATAATTTATATAAAATGTCCCATTAAACTAACTTGACAGTGTCTGAATTTTCCCCGTAGACAACATGGTGGAAGATATGGACGTCGATCTTGACAAAGAGTTTTTACAAGAACTGAAAGAGCTGAAGATTTTAATTACCGACAAAGATCTGCTCGATCAACACAAAAGGTAACAGGAACACGCTGTCAGACACTTCCATGTTTTGCTGAGTCCTGAAAAACTTTCTAAAAATAATTTGATCTGTTTTCTTTATCGTTCTTCTCTCGTTTCTGCTCAGTTTGGTCTGTACAGCCCTCAGAGGAAAGACGAAAGTTTTCCCTGAGATGGAGGCTAATTTCAAGGTGAGAGATGTTAAGTATCCTTGTGATATTCCGTGAGAATAACTGCGAAAGGAAATATCAGTTCTGAATGTAATCTTTTGTACCTTTTGCAGAATCTTTCCAGAGGCCTCATCAACATAGCTGCAAAGCTGACCAACACAAAAGATGTGAGAGATTTCTTTATTGATCTCGTAGAGAAGGTGAGATTTTCCTTTAAAAATAATTGTATATACATACACGCACACACACACCCAGCCCAAATATTTTAATGTCTGTGCCAACGTCTGTCGGCCTTTGAGGCATTATGCTGTAACCTCCTCGCCTCCTTTTATCTCACAGTTTATTGAGCCGTGCCGTTCAGACCGGTGGACAGCTGCGGACATGAAACTCTACCTCACTCATTACACCAACTCTGCACACATACTCGACACATTCAAGTGAGTTAATGTGCTTTTATTCTCCGAAGCTTATCAGTCAGAGCCTGGCACCGGCCCTGCCAGGGTTATCAATTCCCCTGGGGTATGCTGTGCTAAAAATACAACTGAGATTTTCATAGAGAGCTTTTGGGGAAAACTTCAAAATAACCGAATAAGGATATACATGACGATGTTAAACGCTGCTGAAGCGTGAAGCTGTATGTTAAAACCCTCCCAAAAATTGACGCCCTTGTTCTGCCAGTGGGTGTCTCCCTATCTTGCTCATGACTTCTTAAACTGTAGTTACCTTGTTTCTCGTGCAAACATTCAGGAATGTAGTTAAGGGTTTACACAGCCCTGAACCACTACAAGCTTAACAAAGACATATTCATAAAAAGAAACATAGACCCCCCCCCCCCGTATACACAGAGGGGACAGAGATTGCCTCATTTACTCTCTTCACTCTGATTTCACAATTACAGTCTGACATGACATTTGGAGCACCTCTTTCCACTCCTTTTACTCACAGTTTGCTCTCCTTTTCTTTCTCTTTTCTGCCCTCAGACATCAGGTCGTGTGGGACAGATACATGGGCGTCGTCAAAAGCTGCATCTTCAAAATGTATCACGACTGAAGCGTCTCTTTAGCGGTTCACTTCTCTTTTCAGTTTGCTAAGGCGTTACTTTGCTCCTTCGGATGTGCTTTCTCTGCTTCTTCTGTCATCGCTGTATGTCTGCCTGTCTGCCTCGCTCCTAGCGTCCCCCAACATCGTCTGTAAATTTGGTTTGTAAATAAAATTCAGATTTTACATTAAAAATGCCCTTCTGTTTCATTTCCTATTTAATTTTTCATGGTAATTCTGGAAGGAAGAGATGTTGTGATTAACCCTCGAATCAGGATCTTTTACCGGGGGTTGGGTAAAGGAGAGACAAACCATACTTCAGAAGTGAAAACAGCGGATTTAATTCAGGATATTGACTCCAATTGAATTAGCGTTTTATTCACTAATTCTTTTAAAGAGGACCAGCGGATCACATGCACGACAGGCTGCGACTCCAGTCAGTGTGTGGGGTGTCTCTGTGTGTGGTTATGGGAATAAGGGACCAACTGGGTGGGGGGGCACAGTTAGTCCAGCTGGGAGTGTGATTTTTAACAACATCCCCTGTAGTGACAGCTGCCATCTCTGCCACCCGACAAAAACAAAAGGCAGACAAATAAGCAGAGTCCGAGTTTTTAAACCAAACACTGGAGGTTAGCTGGAGAAACCGCCTCCTGTCTAAAAATAAAACGCGGGGAGCTATTTTGCAAGTGATGAGATATTTTTAAGGAAAATTAAGACTAGTGCCACCGCTGCTGTTGATCCCATTTTGAGGATAGTCTGAATTTGTGCCCATCAGAGTTGAATGACACTGAAACTAATGAGGATTAATGTGAGTTAAGCAACATCTTAACCAGTTTGCATCATCACAGACTACAAATTTTGCAAGACAACATGCTGCTGGAAATGATTCCAAGCGCAGTAACACATTAGTCACGCACAAACACGAGAAGAGCAAGAGTTGGTGCGTGGGTCAAGACTTTTGATACTTCTTTATTTTCTGTCTTTTGTCCC
>VOQK01012616.1:16860-32634 GCA_015052645.1 Benitochromis conjunctus
CTTCTCTCTCTCTGGCTATAAATAACCCTGCATGTCAGATTGGACGAGAGCAAGGGCTTTAGTTGCTTTATGGAAAAGAAAAAAGGGGGGTGAGAGATGGGGGAGGTAAGTATAGATAGATGGGGGGTAAATGGGAAAAGGGAGGGAAGAACGGGTGGGAGAGCTTGGGGATTTTGCGGGGGTTTGGTTTAAATGAAACCAGGTGTGTTGTGGGACCAGTGAGAGGGTGAAAAGATGTGGGGGCATGTGTGTGTGTGTGAATCTGTGAGTTGTGCCTGCGATTTGGACGGATTTGGAATTTCGGTATTTGGGCCGCAGACCAGGAATTTGCATCCTGGGGGGTCAGGGAGAGGGGGTTTGGGGAGTGGAGGATGGCAGTGCAGGGGGCCAGAGGGGGGGTAAGGGGGCTGTACCTCTCTCCTCCCTTTCTCTCTCTCTCTCTCTCTCTTGCGCCTCTGCCTGTCTTGCTTGCTCTCTCTCTCTCTCTCGCCCTCCCTTTCCATGTGCTCAGCTGCTCCAGCTATCGGTCTCCCCACTCACTCTCTCTCTCAGGGTCATACAGGCAGGAGTTTAAGGGACCACTTCTGTACGCCAACTCGGCTGGGACGACCGCAGCCAGCAGGAGGACACACTGGTCAGACGGAGACTGAGAGACAGAAGATTCCTCTGTGAGTTTTCCTGTGTTTCTTTAGCCTCTTACACATATCTAAGAATGGCTGTTTGTTAAAGAGAGACTTGCTGGATGACTTACTACATTTGCGAGCATTTTAGGGAGAAGTTAGGGAGGTGAGATGTACCTCTTATCCACTTTTTCTAGTACAGGCCATACACGTCACAGTTGCACCACTGCCTCGCTCTCGGCTCTGCTCTCCCAGCTGCACTTGGCTCCTTATGAGAGCCAAGATAACGTGGCTAACTGTGTCTGAGTAGTTTACTTCTTGGCTCTGACTGTAATATGGGGTTAGACAGGAAGAGAGGCAGTGAGTCACAGGGCACATATTATCGTACTGTAATATTGCAAAATCCTTCCGCCTCATCCCTCTTGTACAACGTTTAACGTCAGTGTCACAAGCTCAGTTTAGTCTCTACGTGGGAGGAAGTTCAAAATCTGAAACACAAACAGGTGCCAACATGTAGAAGCGCTCTCTAAACCTGGATGACGTCACAGTGCACAACTGCTGTTTCACTTTTTGTGGAATCAATTTCCTGCAGGTAAAAGCAGATGTTTCCACTTTAAGGTGGGGATTACAAAAAGCAAGCATGTCACATTTTCTGAACTCTAACACGAGAGGATCACATGTTAGAGTTCAGGTGGAACATGTTTTACCTTGTGAGTGAGTTTCTCCCACAGGGTGTTATTTCTGTCCTTACCTGTGGAGCTTCCCGGAACAGAAGTCAGGCCGAGTGTGAGATCGAGACCCCCTGGTTGTGGATTTGCAGGTTCACTGCCACAACTGTAACAGAGCGCAGCTGGTGGAGCGCACTGGGTCACCGTGTTCTCAGGCTGCTCCACGCACAGCCAAGCACAGCGACGCAAACTTTGTGTATACACTACAACAAGTGACCATCCTGGAGTCTAAACTGTGTGTGTGTGTGTGTGTGTGTGGTCCAGCTGTTGATCTTTTTTGGTTTCCATGTGGTCACTGATATAAGCCGCCTGACATTTTGCTTGTTAAGCTGTTCTGAATGTGTGAATTTAAAAATGGGTCAACCGGCAGTTGTGAAGCTGAGCCAAGCTCCAAATTAAACTAAGATTGCGCCTTCATAAAGTACTGATGATTTACTTTTTTTTGTATTTTTTATTTTTGTGGGCTAGTAAATGGTACAAATGGTATAAATGGTATAAAATGGTATAAAAATGAAGCCCACCACAAGTTCCCAGAGTCCAAGATGAGGTCTTCAGATGTTTCATTTTGCCTCACTAATAATCAAACCCTGCTGAATATTTGTGTTATTTTCATATTGACAGAGAAGAGCAGAGGAAACTGCATATTTGTATAGTAGCTTTCGCATTTTTGCTGGAAAACGAGTCATGACAATGCTTCCTGATTCATTTTCTGTGGATTGACTCATCAGTTATTCAAATCGTGTATTTTCCCTGTCAGTGGCGGTTGAACCCAGACAATGAAGTTCTGTATCAGAGCCGCATTCTCTGACATCCTCCTACACATCCTCCAAAGGGATGGGAGGTTAGGGAAGAGGTGGCCGGAGGTCTGGCACCAGCTGTCCTCTTATGTGAACTGTGGGGGGTTTCCCAGAACCCGATACTCTGGGAACCACTGCAGTGGCAGGGCATCCCAGCTGAGAACTGGTGCCCACATCCTTGCCACGGGCATTCCAGAGGTCCGCCGCCACTTGATCTCCAGCAGCAGGAGGGAAACACCCATGCATCCTTGCTGCCCACACTCAGTAGCCAGTGAGTGACTGGACCCCAGGCTGATGGTCAGTTTGTTTTTGGGTGGTTTCGGGTCAAATTCTTGCTGGTTGTAAGTCACCGTTGGGCCAATTCAGAGAGATCACGTACTGCGGCCGTCTGATTGCGCTGTGGTATGCGCTACCGTCTGAGCTTAGAGTATGAGCGCGTATTTTGCTGCTTTTCACCACTTAAAGGTCACGGTGATGTCATTCCTCGAGTATTTTGGGGTGTCCAAGTCACCCTGCGGCCTTCTGTTTGTTTCGGCCTGAAATAAAACAATAAGCAATGCCTGCAAATGTGGCCTCGGGAGTTTATATCAGAGCATGAGTGTATGCACGTAGACAGGCAGTGATTATAACCTTCCTCCCATGTATTTTAACTGGAGCTCACTCACTTTGCAAACAACACTTGCTTAGGATTTTTTCATTACTCCAATTTGTCAGGGTTTTTTTTCTCCTGTCTTTTTTGGTCTGGCGGAGATGGAACGGGCAACTTGTTTATGTTTAGGCTCAGCTTAAACACTTATAGCTTCTTTCAGGAACATTAACTGAAGGATGGTTGTGTCTTTGCCGGCAGAGAGGCCCAATCCATCAATACCGAACCACGTAATATATACACGGTACAGAACACTGCATTAAAGTAAAAATAGCTAAACAGCAGTGTCAAAAACTATTCTGTAGGAAAAAGTCTGGCAAGAGGTGCTAAAGTAACCGTCAACGTTAAGCTATAAAAAAGGAGAAAGTGTAGAAAAGTTAAAAAAAAAAAAGTAAAATATAAGCAAAAATGAGAAAATTGTTAAATGAAAGTGTGTTTTAAGATGGGACTTTAAGGTGATCACTGACTCCTTTGCCTTTTGTCTTTGCCTGCAAATATTGTGTCTCCTTTATTTAGTTTTCAACAGGGCCTCTGGGATGGGTAAAAGACCCCTGCTTACCTGTGCATACGGTACTAAGCTCTTAAATAGTGGCCACAAAGACCATTATATTTTGATAATATATTCTAAACATTTAGTCTAAAGCATACTGGATGTCAATTTAAAGAGGCTAAAGGCAGTTACATGGTCATGCTGTTAGTTCTATACATTCTCGTGTTGAGTAGTAGCATTTTGGTAATTTTTTCTGCAATAATCCAGGCAGATAAGATAAAAGTGTTGATAACATTTTATGTTTTGTATATTGTGTATTTTTACTGAACAACAACAAAAACAGTGGAATTACTTGCTTCTAGCTTAATCTATAAGTATATATCCAAGCCTAATGATAGTTTTATGTTTTATATACAGCTCAGGTGGCGTACACCCTAGACAGGTACCCAAGTTGTTGCAGGGCAAATATAGTTTACATTTTAAATATATTTCAGAATATAACCGTAGTAACTGAAGCTTTAAAATAAATGTAGTAAATGTTGTGTACATAATTTCACCCTGCACTGGGCCATTGGTTAGATCGAACCCTGTAAGCCTTTTTTTTCTTTTTTTTTCTTTGGACTCTGCAGTAGTCATCATCTGTGTGACTCTATCAGTCTCTCACATCATTGTGGAGGTAATCTGACCGACTCTTCTTTCATTCATGCACAGCTCTCTGTTTGATTGTCAAACAGTTTTTCATAGAAATGCATAAAGACTATTAAGGGCCCACCGCAGGATTTCAGTCATGTATGACTGGTCTATTGATTCTTTTCTTTTTCAGCCATTGTGTTGAAGATGTGCTGCTGTGCTTGGTGTCATTGTTCTGTTCCATGATCCAGTTTCAGGCCAGCTCTAACAGGCAGATTGCCTTACATTTGACTGTGGAATAATTTGGTATACAGAGGAATTCATGGTCCACTCAGTGACTGCAGGGTGCCCAAGTCCAAATAATTACCCCTCCACCACCGTGCTCGACGGTTAGTAGGAGGCGTTTGTGCTGATATTCTGTGTTTGGCCAAAAATCTCCACTTTGGGCTAACCTGTCCAAAGGAGATTGTTCCAGAAGTCTTGTTGCTTGTTCAGAAGCAACTTTCAAACATAAGCTATGGCCTTTTGTTTCTTTCCCTTCCAAATAAGACATACTTATTCAGTCTTTTTCCTACTGAACTTTAACATTTAACTGAAGCCTGAAAATTTTAAGTTTCTCTGACCATTGCACAGATTGAATTTGCTTGTCGAATTGGGTTAACACACCTAAATGCTTCAGACCCGTAAACTGCCAAAACATCTGCTTTTATAGAGGTGGTCACAGCTGCTGACGATCACCTAATTAAGTCCATTTCATTATCAGCTCCTGGCTGCTACTTAAACTCTTAATTCTGATAGAAGCAGGAAAAGGTGTTTTATAAAGTTCTGTGAAAGCTTTCACAGAGTTTTCAATATTTCTAAAATAATAAAACTGTGTTGCACAAACTCTTTCAAAAGAGTTCAGTCGCTTTCTCTGCACAGCTTTGCACATAAACTGAAACAGGCTCACTTAGACATATAACGACAAAACATGTATTTAATCCATAAAAATCCATAAAGTTTTATAAGCACTGTTTTTGTTAAATAAAGATTCATTTACTAAGTACAAATGTTCCCTGTGAAATGCAGTTTAGTTGAAAGTGGCATAAAATTGGAAGTTACACAAGTAAAGAACCAAAAATTCTACTTAAGTGGAGCATTTAATGTGTTTGGTTATTTTGGCAAAGACAGATTCCCCCATCCATTCAACAAGCACGACTCTGATTCTACAGAAAAGAAGTTTGGTAGATGCAAACTAACGTAATCTGTGAGACTTAAGCAGCTGAGCAGGAGAGACTTCTGTAAAAAAAATGTATGTTTTGACCCGGATTTATGCGGGCCCACCGATGCAGCGCTGATACACAGGAAACCGAACCTCTGGAGGCAGCGCTCAGCAGGACTGTCACCCCGCCGGCTGCCAGCGTCCAGACATAGAGAGCTTTCTGTGAGCAGCTAATATGAAAGTATTTCTGTGATGTTGACTTTGTTATTTTCAGCAGAAAGTTGGAGGACGTCACAGTGTTTATGTTCTTACCTGGCACAGTGATTCACTACATTTATTCTCGCTGCGATCAAGGGGGAACTGTTTGGTTGTCAAACGGTGAACCGAGTCCAAGAAACGAACTGTTTGCGTTCTGACTGACTTCTTAAAAATTGGCTCTGGTGCCTTTGCTTCCAGTTGATTTATCCATCTCAGCTGTGGGAACAGCTTACAGCGCAGGAGAGTTTTGACACTGAATCAAACCGTTTTTGTGATTTCTGAGTTTTGAATGTTGTCTTTTGATGTTTCTTTTTCTTTTTCCCCACTCTTTCTTTCCCTCTGTCTCTCTGTGAACACAGATACCACTGCTCTGCACATCACAAAGGCTCGTCTTCAGGGCACCGTTACCTGTCTGATTGTTGTGCGTGTGCGCTCGTGTGCATGCTCCAGTCCGATCTCCCAATCTCCCATCAAATAGTGCATTAGTATGCAGGGTGTTTGTGTGCCAATCTTGTGTGTGTGCATATGTGTGACTGTGCTCCTCCGCAGTGCGATTTCACAGCCACGTACAGAAAGTGACACCTACACGGTAAGGATGGATGAATCTTTCTCCCTCTCCTACTCCTTTCATTTTTATTAGCATCTCTTTTCCACACCTGTCACTTCACATTACAGGTTTTGTGTTGAAATGCTGGCCTCCAATCCTTTCTCTGTTCTTTCTTTGCGCTCTTTCTCATTGCCTCATCATCTCCTTGTTCAAAGTTCCACATAAATGTTTCCTTCTCAGGACTTTACAGTGTTCATTGCTGGGGTTAAATTTGGTTTTAATACCATGTTTCTTCAGGCCTCTGGTTTTTCTTTCCATGCAGGTTACAGCAGCGTTTTTCCCTTGAATGATAATGACCCTTTTTCCAAACAGTGGCCTTAAATACTTTTTTTGTTTTTTAGGGTGACATTTTGCTTTAGGAAAATGGTTTACATGTCACAAATCCTCTAACAGAAGCAGGCTTCTTGTCTTTTTGGCTTAGCAGAGGAAACAAGTTTTTCTGTCCTCCCCTTTTTCTTTTCTTTTTTACATGTCTCATTATTGGGAAATTTATTATGTATTATGAATACATTATGCAACTACTTGGCACAGGAGGGCTATTCACATCTTTCTTTCCATCATTTTCTCACACACACGCGCTGTGTCTGCTGCGTTTTGCAGGAATGCACAGATGGGTATCATTGGGACCCTCAGACTGAGCACTGCAAAGGTAAGGCTATGTTGAATCAAGTAAGCCCTTGATTTTCCTCTTTCTTCTCAAATCTTCCCCAGGCTTTTACATTTCTTTCTCCCATCAGACATAAACGAGTGTGAGACCATTCCTGATGCCTGCAAAGGGGAAATGAAGTGCTTCAACCACTATGGAGGCTACCTGTGCCTTCCCCGCTCTGCGTCACTCATCCCTGCTCCAGAGCCTGCTATTACACCCGCTGAGCCCTTAAACCCATGCCCTCTAGGCTACGAGCCTCAGGGAAACAGCTGTGTGGGTGGGTGTCTGGCTTGTGGGTCTGGGGGTTGGAGGTGGACAGGTGGCCGCAGGATGAGCGATCATTAAGTGTGTGTGTGTGTGGTTGTGTAAACTTATTGTTGGCGGCCACAGATTGTGAGGGACAGGTGGCTGTAACAGGTGTTAGGACTGGAGGCAGCATGTGGGTGCAATCTGTGTGGGTGTGAGTGAGCATGAGTCCGCGGGAGGCGGGCAGACAGTGCAGGAATTTGGAGGATTTCACACGAGGACAGCTGCTGTGTTTTAAGACTTGTAGCGAGAAAGTGGCCTGCATGACACAGCAAACATGACTCAACATGATGTTCTCAGCTGCTGGGTGCAAGTGAGGAGAACGTAGTGGCCAGTGGCATGTAACACTCACACTGTATCTGTCAGTCAGGCTGCATGATGCTGTGTTCGCGCACAATAACGGTGTTTTAAATGTGTGCCTTTGTGTCGCCTCACCCACAGACATCGATGAGTGCGAGAGACACGAGCACGACTGCCAACCCAGCCAGGAGTGCATCAACTCAGTGGGCGCCTTCACCTGCCAGTGTCCGGATGGATACCGGAAAGTCGGCACAGAGTGCGTTGGTGAGATATTTTGAATTTCACCTTTAATTGGTGTACTTAAGCTTAACTGGGCTATTATACGTGTCTTTAATTTCTCTCATATATACAATGGTGGATTTGAGGCTCAAATAATGAAGTCTGCATACATAAAAGTGCAAGCCAAGAAGTCAGACTTCAGACTGCTCTAAATGCCCAGTTTCCAACTGTTTTTTCTCCTCTTGTGGGAGCAAATGGCAGCTCAGCAAAGACCTCCTTATATGGAAATGAGGCGAGGCTTACAAGCACTGTGTTAACAGCTCATGGCCCTTTGAAACAGACAGAAGTAAATAACAATTTGTTTGAACTGTGAATCATTCAAAGCTACTCAAGTTGAGTCCCAGAATAAGAATATGAAGCTGGAAAAGAGCATCATAGCCCCCCTCTGTGGCAATGTGGCCAAAAATGCCCATTATGCCCCAAAATCTTTAGAAATTTAAATCTTGTTCGTAATAACTCTTGTTTGTCTTTCAGATATTGATGAATGCAGGTACAGGTACTGTCAGCATCGGTGTGTCAACGTGCCCGGCTCCTTCTCTTGTCAGTGTGAACCCGGTTTCCAGCTGGCAGGAAACAATCGATCTTGCATTGGTGAGTTTTAAGAGTACAGCAGTGTGAGTAACAATCCTGCATTTCTAATATTGCCTACAAAAACTCTGAAATAATTAACACTGAAAGTAAAAGTATGTCACCTTAATATTCAGTCAGGTTAACATCAAAAATTTTAATTGTTGCTGTGTAATGATGTTGGATGGTTTGCTTGCCTCCCTCTCTCAGTATCAGTCCCCATTACTTCTTGTTAATGCTGTAATTTAAACCTCTTTATATTTGATTGGCAGTTTAATGAGCCAGTTTTTTTTTTTTTAAATAATAAGGGCTCCAATAAAACAATCAATTACATTAATTGCATATTTTTTTGCCAAATAGTCCAATAAGTTACCTATTCTGTAAAACAAAGGCTAAAAAAATTCCAAATGTAAAATAGAAGCAAATGGCAATACTGAATTGCCCCCAAACTGTATGTGAGTCCAGCTGTCACAGCTACTTTCAAAAGTATACAGACAAAACATCTGCACCCAGCTTTTGGCTAGAAAGTAAAGCTCTTAAAAGCTTGAGTGAAACGTTCGATATTCATGATGAAATGAGTAGTTATTAATGTTAAATTGGAATTGTTTATTGAGGCTTTGACCTCAGAAAAACTCAGCTGATATCCTTCTTCATCAAATCCATGCGGGTTTAATTTGACGGGATTTGAATTACATCATTAGCTTATAACTCCACAACTGTCACTACATAATAAATCATGTTGTTCAAGTTTGATTTCCAGAAGTTCATGACATCACCTTTTTCCACCAGATCCAGTCTTACGTAAAAAAAAAAAACAGCTGGAAAACTGCATGTTCAACTTGGACCTGTACACACTGACATGAACACAGAGTTTGAGTTTTTAACTTTATTAAAATCCTTTGATCCAGAGCCTACAATAGTCCTGGGATTCTCTGCTTTTTCAGATGTGAATGAATGTGAGATGGGTGCCCCCTGCTCGCAGAGATGCTACAACACATACGGCACTTTCCTCTGTCGCTGTGATCAGGGCTACGAGCTCGGGCCCGATGGCTTTGAATGTAAAGGTAGGATAGGAAGGATAAAAGGAGTGCACGCTTATCCCTCTCAGTTTCTTTGCTCCTGATCGACTTTTAATAAAACCCAACCTTGTGAATTGTCAGACATCGATGAGTGCAGCTACTCCAGTTACCTGTGCCAGTACCAGTGTGTCAACGAACCAGGGAAGTTCTCCTGCGTGTGCCCAGAGGGATACCGACTGCTGGGCACCAGAATGTGTCAGGGTGAGCGCGCCCGCCTCCATTTCCTCCTGAAACTAACACCTTCCCCTCTGTGCTCTCAGAGTCACAAACGATGCACTGAGTCAATGCCTATTCATTCTTGTTCTCGTGCCCCTGTCTGCTGTTCAGTGAAACATCACAAGCTGTTTGCTCCCTTTAGATATAAACGAATGTGAAACGGGAGAACACGAGTGTACGGAGACGCAGAACTGCGTGAATATCCACGGACGATACCAGTGTGTGGACAAGAACAGCTGCCAGGAACCTTACATCCAAGTGTCTGACAAGTGAGTGACACTTTGTGAAAGCTTCTGTGTGCGTACACGAACACGCACCTCCACACACCTTTTCTCATTTACTCAAATATGTGCTGGCCATCGGCTCCGAGTATAATCAGCCCCTGTACTGAGTTTGGCTCAAACTCTAAGATTACCCCAATTACTTTTTCCACATATGAGTCCAACTTTTCAACCTTTTCGTTTGAATGTGTTCCAATGCAATAAGAAAACCATTACATCTGTGAACAAGTGCTGGCTCGGTAACAGGTGTGGATCACTATTAACATATCCCTGAAGATTTAGTAGTATAAAATGATTCTTAGAAAAACATGAAGGAGAAAAAATGGCTACTGTTCAATATTTGTTTAGGTTTTAGCCCTTTCCTCTCAGTCATACTACTCCCTCTGCTGGCTGATTTTCTAACTGCTCGTGATGTTTTCCTGCTACTAACACACAACTGTTCTCGTAAATGTAACTGTTTGCTCCTCTGTGTGTGCGTTTGTACATCCAGCCGCTGCGTGTGCCCCGTCAGCAGCCCCGCCTGTCGAGAGCTGCCTTTCTCCATCGTGCACCGTTACATGAGCATCACCTCTGAGCGCTCCGTCCCCTCGGACATCTTCCAGATTCAGGCTACCAGCGTCTCTGCGAGGGCTTACAACACCTTCCGCATCCGCTCCGGTGACGAAAACGGAGACTTTTACATCAGGGTGAGGAGAGTGTGATCCTGTAATCACAACACCAGATGTCTGTAGGTCTAAATGCAAACTTCAGACTGGTAATAATAATAATAATAATAATAATAATAACAATTGCAAAGTGCTTCACAGTTTGAATAAAACCACACTTGAAAATTAAGTATACACGTTCCAGCATACAGACAGAGAGTAAACATATGGTCTCATATTTATTCCCATATACACACTTTCATCCATGCTTTAGATGTAAACTATGACCAAAAATTATGATTAAAGAAAACCTGTCCTATAAAAATAAGTCTTCAACAATTGTTTAAAACAAACCATTGAATCAGCTGACCCAAAGAGCGTGAAACCTATAGCTGTGTTATATACCCAGGAGCTTGGACATGTTGGATTTTATATGCTATTATTACAATTTTAAAAGGCTTATTATCGCTTATTTTAAACCTACTATGTGTTTGGCATTGAGTATTTGTAGTCCTCTGCACATTTCCATCATCTCTAACTTTGTCTCCAAACTGCTATGCCTGAGCTGTCCCTCTGATGAGCTCGTTTCTAATCCTGTCCAGTCTCCCATCGAAAACCTCAACATCTTCAGCCCCCCACCTCCAGCTCAGCCTCGTGTATTTTTGTCAGCGCCACCATCTCCAAATCACACATCAGATTAGGTCTCACTACCATCTTGTAAACCGTCTTTTTCAACACAGTTGACCCCAAGTAAAACTTGATAAGACATGTAATGTTGGGTGTTTTATCAGCCATTACCTGCCCCCAGCAATGCCCACACACCCACTGAAATCACTGAAACCTCCTCCAGCGACACACAAAACTAATGTGTAACCTCATCACACATTGTTTTGACTTTTACGAGCACACGTGGTTCATTACACAATATTTCTTCTTTATTTTTCTGCTTGGACTTGTTAATGTGCAGCCTGTGTTCAACTTTTCCCTCACTCGTCTAGTTTTCTAGCTCCTGTTTAGGGCAAAACTGACTCTATTACCATTTTTATTGGTACATGTACTTTGGTAAGCGCAGCCCAGTGTCAACCTGAGGAGAATTTTAATCAGCTGGAATAAATGAAAAACATGTGTGTGGATGTGCAGATTCTTGAAAAAAAGAAAGAAGCTAATCTCATATAGAGGCGATAAGACGTTTTAAAGAAGACACTTTGACATGTGACAGTGAGAAGCGCACCAGTGTAAATGCCACTCTGCTTTAACACTCTTATTTTCTGTCTTCCCCAGCAAATCAATAACATCAGTGCCATGCTGGTGCTGGCCCGTGCCGTGTCAGGGCCCAGAGAGTACACGTTGGACCTGGAGATGGTGTCCATTAACCCTCTGGTCAACTACCAGAACAACTATCAGACAAGCTCCGCCCTCAGACTCTCCATCTACGTCGGGCCGTACACCTTTTAAAGAAGAAGAGCTGGAGGGGACACAGAGAGCGAGACGCAGACACAAACAAGGAAAAAAGAAGCTGTAAAACACAAGTGGTGGATGCAGTTCAACCAGTCACTGTGATGTTACACTAATAGCTTTTTATACTGTGTTGTCCAAAGAGAGTGACAGTTTTCTGTCTGCCCTCACTATGTGTAAAAATATACATGCAGTACCGTATGCAAACACATCGTAGCAGCAATGTCTCACAGATAAACAGCAGCCTTAAAATAATTAGTCCTGTCAAAGTCGTTCCCCGTTTTCCTGTTATCATGTTTACGGTTATTCAGTCATTCGTGTAGAGAAGAGGGTTTTTTTTCTGCGTTCAGGGCGATAACGGATCTGTGTGACATATTTTCTGTCTGCCTTCAGGTGGAATGATTCACGCCCGGCGTCACCAGATGTATCTGTTTTCACCAGTTTACACCCTTATCTTCCTCTGTTTGTCACTTTATTCTTGTCAGCCCTGTTTCCTGTTGACAGACGTGATTCAGTAACCACTCACATCAGACCTCAGCACCCACGCTCCTCCTTCGCCCGCCGCTGTTCATTTTCCGATGAGATCTCCGCCACTGTCGTTCCTGAGCTCGTCACATTGCTGTTTGTGTTGTACTTTGTTTTGTTTTTTTTAATTAGTTTTGTTTTTAAGATTTGAACCCAAATAAAACAATAAACCCTTTCAACCACGTGTCAAGAACTAAATACAGTTTCTTTATTTTCGGTCCCTGTGGAATTTCTAACACGCTTAGAGAGCTGAAACAAGTAGTCAGTTTACTGATAAGTTAATTGGTGAGGCTTCTTTGAATCTTCTATATGTTAAATAATGGAATATGTTTGGGTTTCAACTGAAAAATGGAGCGCCATAAAATTAAGGAGTGGTCAGCAGATCATAAATATTAGAAAACCTAATATTATCTGACAGGCATAGAGAAGCACTGGGAAATTGTTTTGTGCTTCTTTATTGGAGCTATACGCAGATTTTCCAGACTAACCCTATAATCCTGATCTATGAATTAAAAACAAAACAAAAGAAAAAGTCTATTTAAGGTATAAATCTGACCATTGTGTTACTTGCTGGGTTGCCATTGGCGGAAAAAAAAAATCACTATTATCACTGCTGTTCTCACCAACCAGTGAGTGTTTTCCATCCTTCAGTTTCAAGAAGCTGTAATGAGCCTGTTACTCCACAGACTGCCTGTATACATCAAATAATTCATACTTTTTTTTTAATCAGCCTGAAACCCACGTGTTGTTCTTATTATTTCTTCCCTGGGTTCAACACCGAGATATATACTTTCTATTCAGTGAAAAGAATCAGATTAATAAAACACATCCAACAACTTTTAAGGTCTTTATGACCAATATATGTACTATATCGTCCTCTATCCTCCTCTACAAATGAACAAATGATCTCAGCCCTGCCTCTCTTTCTTTATCTCCAGCCTGCTCATCCAGAACTGTCTCTCTAACGCACTCTTCTTAAATCCTGCCTGCTCAAAATGAGAAACATTAAACTTAGCAGGTCTCATTACCACCTTGAGAAAGCTCTTCTCATTGTTACTGCCAGCCTCTACTTCTTTTGTGTACTTATCTATTGCTCTTTAAGCTCAGCCACCTTCACTGCTCCTTACATTTTCACAATGAGATCTGCTGCACTGTCGCCGCATTTCTGTTCTGTTGCGGACACACATTCACTTTTCCACTCTGTCAGTTGTGACTTGCGTGGTTCAAAATGTGAACGCCCAACGTGGGGCTCGAACCCACGACCCTGAGATTAAGAGTCTCATGCTCTACCGACTGAGCTAGCCGGGCTATAGCGGCCCTGCTAAAAGCTAGTTATCCTAACTGATAAACGGTCCTCGAAAAACGTATAAAGTAACAGTTAAGAGAAGTGAATAAAAAGAAAATTACCCGTTGTACAGAAGAAAGGAGCTAGTCACAAACACCACAATAGTTTTCCGTGCCATGCTGTGATCCCGGTTTTTCTAACACGGTGAGAGCTGATTCCTTTTTGTTGCCGCCCTCAAGGGGCCACTAGAGGCACTGCAGTTGTTTGTACTTCCAATGCCTGGAAGTTTCTGCTTGTCATCAAACAAATGAGATGCTTCACTGGACTGACTGATTGGTATGTCTGCTTAACTGACCCTCCTCCTATAAACAGCAATGCAGTGTCTACCCAGGACCTCTCCCGCACAGTGGGGAGTGTCTTCAAGCTGACATTTAATTGCACTTTCCCACAAACAAAGAGCCCGCAGCTGAGTTTTATAGCTGTGCTGCATCTGCCTGGTCTGATCATAGCTGAGCAGCCGACGTGCTGCTTCATCTATATGACCTGTAGAGTTTATCCTCCCTCTTTTAGCCTTACAGATTCTGGCTAGTTGGATCAGAAACTTTCCGACATTGCTCTCTGACCTAATGCACCTTTAAAATGTCCCTCAACCCTACTCTTACCTGAAGCAAAGACCAGCACTCCAACCTAAATTATCTAGTTGCACCGGTCCCACTGTATCCCTCTGTCTGCCCCGTGACCTTTCACAGCAAAGAAAAAAAAAGATGGTTTCATCTGATTTTGTATGTCAGGCACTATATGAGTGCAGGCAGGTCTCCTGGGTCATCTCAAAAACTGCTGTTTTGCTGAGTTGGCCCACGACAGCGAGAACAACTCACACAGTGTGCTCAAACGTCCCGGAACCACCTCCTCTTTACCTGCACCCACACACTCAGCACGAGCCTCCCAAGAAAGACATGTACAGAATGTGCTCCTGTTTTCAACATCATGGCAGCTTTCAGCCAGCTCTCCAAAAAGGCACTCAGTGATAAAAGATAGAGAAACTACTCTCCTTTTTGTTACCTTAATTAATAATATTAATATATTCTCTATATCTGCACAAAGAAGAGGCAGTTGCATCTCATATGCGCCTCCTAACATCCTCAGGATCTCCAGTCGTGTTTTAGTCAAACACCACTGGAGCTCTGCTGCATCTGCTCCATTTTTACTGTCACAGCAACTTCACTGGAGCAGTAACTGATTCTCCTGACCCACAAAAAAAAAGAGAAAAAAACTGAGGAAAAACAGACGGAGAGAGGGAGAAAAGGGAGCGAGAGAGAGGGGGAAGCCCTTATTTCACAGTCCACTGCTGTTTTCTCCGCCCAGTCCTACACACAAACACACCGAAACACCACGCACACCTCCCATCTGTCCTCAGTGGGGGGGCGGAGAAGGAGAAGGAGGAGGAAGATGGGAGGGGGATGGGGGGTTGATGATGACTCACCCACTGCCCTGTTTTACGTAATCGGAGCAGACAGGCTTAAGCCACCAGGGGGCAGAAGATCCCGCAGATCTCCTCTGCAGCAGGCCAAGAATAGCAACAACCAGAGGAGACAGTGCTTGGTTTTATAACCTAATTGACTAACGGGCCTACATTTTCTCCCATTTTCCACGACTCATGCACCTGTAGGAGGAACAACTGGTGGGAACTTTGTCTACTTTTCACAAATAATGTACTGTACAGCAACTTAGAAGCTCATTTTTACTCCCTTTGTATAACCTGACATCATGTGATGGAGAACAAAAATGAGTCTGGTGATGGTGTTAAAGAGTGCAGCAGGGTAGGAGGTGTGTGTGTGTGTGTGTGTGTGTGTGTGTGTGGACGGGTATTAACATCTTCGTGGGGACCAAAAATTGGAAGTTTACTATACTCGTGGGGACCGACAGCCCTCGTGGGGACCGGGGTTTTGGTCCCCACGAGTTTGAAGCCATTTTTGAGACTCAAAATGTGGTTTTAGTGTCAGGGTTACAAATAGGTTATGGTTAGGTTTAGGGTAAGGGTCAGGGTTAGCCATTCACTTTTGATGGTTAGGGTTAGGGTAAGCGGCTAGGGAAAGCATTATGTCAATGAGATGTCCCCACAAGGATATAAATACACACGTGTGTGTGTGTGTGTGTGTATGTGTGTGTGTGCGTGTGTGTGTGCGTAGTTGTTTTTCCTACATGGTGGGG
>VOQK01012623.1:15877-30562 GCA_015052645.1 Benitochromis conjunctus
TCTGTTTTTTTTTTTATTTTTTTTTTTTCCCTTTTTCCCCCCCCCCCCCAATGTTTGTGTTTATTTAAATATAGCTCCAGTATTCCCTTTGTTCTTGTTGTGACATGTTGTATTACCCGTGTGTTTCCTGACAGCTGGATTCAGTTTGTTTCCTCTTCACTGGATTCTGTAGTTTGAACTGCTTAATAACCACAATTCAACTTAACCCTGCCTGTGGTGTCTGCTTTTCACTTAAATGTAACCATATTAAGTAACATGTGTGGTTAGCCAAAAACGAACAAGGTCTTTAAGTGATCCAGACTGATTGCTTATAATATATTTTGAAGTTGAGTTGTGGACTGCAATATGTAAAATTTTATTATTCAAATAAAACGTGTAACAGATAACATTGGTTTCTAGAATTTGGGGAATTATTGTCATGGTACTGGGTTTGTGTGTTGTCTTTTATCTCAAATATTAACAGCTCATGTCAATCATGTGATGTAGAAGAGGCACATCATATTAAACCTTGAAGCAGATGGGCTACAGCAGCAGAAAACCACACTGGGTGCCACTTCTGTCAAGAAATTGAAGTTGCAGTTCATGTGGGCTCACCAAAATTGAACATCAGAAGATTGGAAAAATGTTGCCTGGCCTGTTGAGTCATGATTTCTGCTTCAACATTCTGATTGTAGGGTTATTTGTGGAAACACCATGAAAGCATGAGGCCAGCACCTTGTTGAATCTATGCCACAAAGAACTGAGGCATTTCTAAAGGAAAAGCGGTCCCAGCCTGGTATTACCAGTCTTTTTCTCAAATTTTGTGGACTTAGTTATCCTTTAGAGTTTTGGAACAGTTTGTTAGTATTAGTGGATCCTCTTGGGTTCTCTCTCCAGCTGATTTCTGACACTCGTTTGTACGTTTGTTCTTTAAATATCTTGGTCCTTGCAAATGCTATCAAAGCATTAATTCCTATTTGAGCCCTGAGTTGTTTTTAGTAGCTGCATAGAGTGCAGGCCGATGCAGAAATAGAATGTTTTAGGGAGGACAACACCGAGAAGAGCTTAGTCTGGAATCAAACCAAGACATTCAGAAATGCAGCAGCTTAGGGAGGTAACACTGCTGCTGTCACCATGTCACATAATAGTATCACCGGAGATGCCCAACAGACCCAGGTGCCAACAAACACCTAAATCCTGCTGCGTGTTACCTTCACGGCTGATGCACATCGCCCTCCACACCTGCTGTTCGCCAACCCCCCATGGTACTCTCTTACACTGTGGCTGAAGCCCGAGTGAACCTGTGCCCACAGTAAAACACACAGTCTCCAGTCAGCCCTGAGACACTGCTTTCAGTCAGCGTATCAGCTAAGCCTGTTGAATTTAGACCCAGTTAACTTGTGTTCGTGGGGCAAGCAGCTTATTGGCTTGTCCTGACTGGCAGACCATCATTGGCGACACTGGCGGGGAGTTACATAACACCACATCGCAGAGCTGGATGTAGCCTTTCTCTCAGCCTCACAGCTGGGAGACCAGTGTTTTTGGAGCCGCCGCATTTAGAGACATAATTCGTATGTTATGGCAGTGTTGAGCGGGTGGACGAGTTAATCTGGAGTTAAGATACATGCTGTCCTCAAGGATCCTCTGTTAGCTCCGAGGTGAAATACAACCAAACTCAGTTGGACCTGAGAAAAGCTGTTGAAGAAAGGGTCATCAAATATTTAGGATTATTTCATGTTAGTTGCACTATTTTCACATTTTAAGCCCAAATCCAACCGCTCTGCAGAGAACGCATTCACTCGGTTTCATAAATAAGTTACACACACATGCAGGGCTGCAGATTGGAAATAGTTAAATGGGCATAAATTATTCCTGCTTCCTGAATGTATGGTGGCGGCTTTGAGAGCGTTTCCTCGCTGCCTGGAGAAAGTGATGACTGCGAATTAGCAAAGCAGCAGAGAGAAGCAGCAACACCTGTTCACGGTCATGATTCATGCCCGAAACAATCTTTTTAGACAAGGATGAAAGTAGGCCTCGATGCTGCCTCACATGGCTGCTGCACACCAGTCACCACGGTGCTTTAAATTGAGAGATTATGCTTGTGTGTGTCTGCGTGTGTGCACGTCGCTACAGCTCTGACTGCCAGCTCTACCTGTGTGACAAAATTACACGGTGAGGAAATTTATAATTGCCTCGTTGCTCGGGCTTCAGTCTCTCGAGTCTCACAGTAGACCGAGATAGGTGGGTGTGGAGACGGAGAGGAGGGGGTTGCATTTAAGTGCGCGGTCGTGAGTTGGCCAAATTTAGACCGACTGCTGACTTTCCTCCAACGTCAGCGCTTTGTCTCCAGAGCAGGCATGAGCAGAGAAAGGTGAGCAATGAGGTGGAGTAAGGTAGGTCTGTGTAGGTGAAGCAGGTTTTAAAGAAAAAAACCCAATCAAAAACACGCTCATTAAATTTTACTCCAAGGGAGAAAAGAAAATTCACCTGCTATTGAAACATACAGGTAAGTTGATTGATAGTGTTAGCCTCTAGAACTCATTTTACAATGTTGGCCACATACTACTTTGAGCTTAAGGGGGCCGGACCTGTGAAATTACATTATATATGTGTAAAATTACAGAAAACGTTCTGGTATAATTACAGACTGCACTATAATTACAACATATTAAGTTTTTGTTAACTGAAAGAAAATGTGCTTTTTCTCTGTGAACCCACTGTAAAAAACATACATTCATATAGTGAAAAATAAAAATAAATTAAATTTACTTTGGTGTAACTCCTGGTGTACTCCTTCAAATTTTCCAGAGCCGTCCACTGGGCCGGATTGGAGTCTTTGGCAGGCCGATTCTGGTCCCTGGGGCTTATGTTTGACACCCCTGCTCTAGAAAACTGTTGTGTAACACAAAATATGTAAAACATTACATTTAGAGTGGCAAGATGTTTCAAAGACTAAAGCTACAGTCACACTAAGGAAAACAATTACAGCAGTTAACAGTCAGAGCAAAACCCGCAACTATATCATTGTCTACGTACACAGAAATTCACATTAAACAGAAATTCAGCTTAACTTTTTCCATTCAGAGTCCAGCCAGAACATTATAGGTTTTAAAATGAAATGAAGAATTTCTTCCACAAAGAGTGACATAGTTGCTGCAGGATGGTAATTTAACTGCAAAATGACAGAGATTCTTGGCAACCTTGCTTTTATATAGGGATATTGCCAGAATACAAACATTGGCAACAAGCCGAGTCGAGCCCTACTGCGTGAAGAGATGCACTCATCAGCTCAGGTTGTCTCAGACTGACTGCAAAGGTGTCGGTAATGTTTGCGTTTATAAATTAGACAGCAGTCATTTGCAAACCTTTGCCAATCTGTCTGAGAGTGATTGCAGACAGTCTCAGTCAGAATAACTGCAGTCATTCTGATTGTTTAGAGACAGGTTGCCTTCCATGTGTGCTAATGCTTTATGATTGAAAGTGGTCGCCCAGAGGTTGAAGGTATTGCATGTTCAGTCTCTGGATAACCAGCTGGTCACCTGAGCTACTTGCAGTCATTTACCTAAAGCAATAAAACCAGGAAACCAGTGACTTTTACCGGTCTCAAGAAGGTTGCCATCCTATTTTGACTAGTGTGACTGAGGCATTAAGAAAATAGAAGCTATGAGTTGGACTTGGAGATATATAGGTTCTAGTATTATTGGAGTCTGGCCCATGATAAGAGCTTAAAGTCAGGATTGTCATGGTGCTATGAGCAGTGTTTGTGGGTTTTTAAAAAACTTTTTGATCTTTGTGTTCCCTTCTTGTCCTTTAGTCTTTTCTTCAGTCAGTTTTGTCGTTATGTCCATTTGGTCATAGTTTTGACTCTGTGTTCTGTCCCGACTGTCCACAACACGGGGGACAAGTATATCTTAGTCTTTGCTGATTTTATTATGGTCTTAGGGTACAAGGAATAAAGACTGATCTGTTGGATGATTCAATAATTTGGGTCTAAATGCATAAATCCCCCAAAACGGCAGTGGGTTGGAGAGCAGCACCCTGGGTTTGAGTCTGACCTGTGGGCCTTTGCTTCGTGTCTTCCCCCTCTCTTTCCCTGTTTTCCTGTCTGTCTTTGCTATAAGAAAAATCTCAGTGTCATAAATTTTGCACAGGTTGGCCCCAGGAAGAAGAACAAATGAATGAAAGGGCACATTTTATACAGGCATAGGCTGAGCTGCAGCCATGGTGGGGTCTCGCGGAGGATTTGTCCAGGAAGAACATTGAGCTGACAGAGGGGTAGCTGGTGGGGATGCTTGGATTCAGTGAGGAACAGAGGGAGCCTTGGTCGAGGACGAGCAGGGAGATGAGTTCTAGGTTACTCCTTATTTCTGAGATGAAACATGAACACTGTGGCAGTAGTGGTCCGGCCGTTTGACTCTAGAAGATGGCAGCAGGGAGGTTTCTCAGGCAGTGAGGCAGGAACTCCAGGTGTTTACATTGACGGGAATAAGACACATGAATTACCATGGGTAACAAAAGTCTCAGTAACACAAGTTTGGCCGAATTACCACGAAAGTGAAGATGACAATCTGGTGGCGAAACACTGCCACAACTGATCTTTAAGATGAGGCTGATGAGCTGCAGGTGCTCAGGAGAGAGAAAGAGAGAGAAAAGATAGAAAACAGAGGAAAGACCTCAGTCTGCTCCAAATCCCAACCCTTTATCTTAGTGATAAATTGACAGGAAGTTATTTTGCTGTTATCCGTCAACTTTTAATCTAACACCATCGACATTTTCTTGACTGCTTATTCAAACTGTGGTCGTGGGGTAAATGCTGGCTATCCCTGCTGACACTGGGGAACTGGCAGCTGGCAGCATGGTCAAAAAGTCGCTACACCACAAAGGTAACCCTTGCAAACATTACCTGCTTAAAGTAATCATGCTGGCATTGTTATTGTGACCATGTTAGTGTGACTATGGTTTTTAGCTCAAAAATCACAGCGCAGCCTCAAAGAGCTACCGCGTGGCTGGTATATTCTTCTAATTTCCCCTTTGTGGGTCTTTCAGCTTTATGAAAAGAGAAACCACATCTCTGGTGTGCCCCTTTAGGGGCTGGGATGAGGGGAAAATGAGAAAATGCCAACCAAAATGTAAAAGTAAATTACAAAAACCAAAGCTGGTATGCTAAAAACAAAAGACAGGACCCTGAGGCAACAGGGGGAAAAAAGATGTAAAGTGTCTGTGCAATAATATATTCATCCTTTTAATAATTTTCATGCAATGTCTTTGACTTAAACTGAGTTCATGTGCGAGCGTGCAGGGAATATGGACTAATCCCTTCCCAAAGACCTAACAGCTTTGCATTTAATTTTTCAGACCCTCTGCCTTCATCTTTCTTTCCCAGTAACCCACTTTCTCCCTCCTCATGCCTTCACACAATGAAAAGCAGAGCCATAGTAAGTGTGTCTTCAGCCTTTCTTATCCATGTCCATGAGCTTATTTAAGACAATAAATCTCCCAAGGTTTGTAGGTTTTACTGCTCCTGATAGAATAGAGTATGACGACCTTGTGTTAAACACAGGTGATTTTCTGCGGATGTTCCTTTTGTTTTCTTTTTCTCTACACCTTATTCATATCAGCCTCTCTGCCTTCTTTAGAGTCAAGACTACTGTAATCCTTTCTCCCATCACACACACAGGCACAAAAGAGCTTTGCACAAATATCTTATTATAAATATTCATCACTCGCAAAATAAAATTTATTCAGAGCCCGATTCCTTTTATTAAAAGTGATCCTTTAATCTGACACCGCTGGCTGCCGCAGCTCCATCTTTGATCTGTTGGCCTCTGTTTCTCATCATAATGTAAAAAAAACAAAAAAAAATCCTCCAACAAAATATCAGAGTCTCTGTCAGGTGATGAAAGCAGCAACTGGAAATATCTTTGACCTGAGTTGGCGATTCACAGAAAATCCCAGCAAGCACGATGACGTGGCGGGACGCTGAGGTCTGTGCAAAGACTTGCCAGCGGTTCTTTATTTAGACACAGAGGTCATCCATTACAGCGCGTCGTTCACCTGACGGGAATAGAGTGGGATGAAAATGGATTAGATGGTGACGTCATGAATTGCGGGAAAAAGTCATCCTGTGTTCGAAATACGTCATTGAGCTCCCTGGAAAAGCAGAACTCCACCTTAACTGGGTGAAGGTGTGTCTGGACCACGGCTTCATTCTGGTTCGTCGAAAACTAGGCTAATCTTTATTGATCAAGTGAAACCCTGTTTACCTCATCTTAGCATTAGTCTCACTAGCATTCCTGGTGCTGGCCTTGGTGGGGGGCTAATTGTAAGGAGCAGCATGTCAGTTTTGTTGTTGTGAAAATGAGATTTGAGTGCAATGATAGACAACTCTCCAGAGAGAGATAATGAGGATGTGCACTGCTTTCCAGCAGCCTGCTTCACAGTCACTGCTATCCTTTTTCACATTAGCAGGCTCCACGCTGCTCCGGAGAAAGATGAAGGCTGGGCTTTTACACCGAGGCACCAAACCTGTAGCTCTTAAACGGGCCGAACAGATTTCTCTTACCTTCAGGCTACAGCTGATGTCATTTGCTTTCATGTAACATCAACATTTCAGCAGCATGGGCACAACAGTGCCTCAAATCCAGATACTGTGTGCAGTCCTACAAATGGAAAAGATAAAGGCACATTTTTATTAAAGGCCCGTATCTTTAATCTGAAACTGGAAAGTAATCTACAGTGTGTGACAGCGTAGTCAGATATAGATTTATGCTATATTAAAGTGTCAAATTCAGTTTCACTGAGGGCCACAGTGATGAATGGAAATTACATATATATATGTAAACATATGTAGTTTAGTGACAAGCTTTATTAAAACAAAAATGTATGCCTTTCACACACTCGCTGGTTCACAGAAGGTTTATTAGCTTTTATAACATCCATCCATTTTCATCCATTTGTCCAATTCAGAGTTTCAGAGCGGGATTCAAGGTGTCATGAGGAGAGACGCCGGGAACCCTGGACAGGTTATCAGTCTACTGTAGGGCTAACACCGAGAAACAGACAGCATTCACATTAACGTTCAGGTCTATTACCAATTAACCTATAATTCGCCTATGGAGGCTCGGCGCCATCAAACGTGCTGCACCTTAGGAAAACACCAACATATAAATAAATGCCGCGAAAGCACACAAAACACGTCAGACGTTAAATAAAACACAGTGGCGGTAGGAAGAACTGTTTTTGGGGAGACAATAACGTGACTAAGGAGATCTACTGGAGCTCTCAAGAGAAATTATTGTGAGTTGTGATTCTTTTCCACACACTGAGCCATTGCAGCTGATTTTAGGGTTCCCCCACCTGCCGGACCCGCTTTAACCTTTTCCCTACTCATTTTCCTGTTTAGAGGCAAAGTCATCCTCTATAATGTAGGCAGCCGAAAATAGAGCTATGTTTTTTTTTAAATGTTCCTTCTTTTTCTCTGCTGATGTTCTGCTCAACAGATTCAAGCTGAGTACTTTTATTAGAGTTAAAATTCAGACTAAAATAAAGTTTGTATTCCCATCTACTCATATTATATTATTATTACATTAATACAATACACGGTTCAGTTAGCTTAGACACGTCCTCCTTGAGTGCATTTCAGAGCCGGTACTTTTTCACTTTTACTTGAGTAAAGAACTTGAATCAGTATTTCAACTTTTACTGGAGTATTTTAAACACTAGTACTGTACTTCTACTTAAGTACAGAATGTCTGTACTTTTGCCAACTCTGGCTACCGTACCAACCGCACTAACTGAGCTCCACTAACATGCCTTTGGATGGTGAGCGGTAGCCAGACTACCCGGCTAGAACGAACCCGTGCAGATGTGGGGGAGTACGTGCAAACTCTGTATACACTTAGAAGGAACTGGGCTCCAGCAGGAGCTGTCTACTCCAACAGAGTAGACAGACAATAGTGATAACATGACACAGAGAAAAACAACACAGAGAGCACATTTATGACATTTATGAAAGATATAATTTATGGGCTAAATAAGACATGGATACCTTGTTACTGGATTTGTACAAATCCTCAATTGAGGGTAAATCGGCAATAAATCTTTTTTTTTTCTGCTTTTCTCATTGTCTATTTAGTCTGTTATTGTCCTGTTTGGTGGCTGATCCAAACTATACATTGATGGATGAGCAGAGAACAGAGTGGATTATTGCAGAGTAGAAATGGATCAACCGCACCTGAGCCAGGTTGAACTTCCTAAGCTAGCACAGGAAGTACATCCTCCACTGGGTCTTTTTGATGAAAGCGTCTATATTATCTGCTTGATATATTCTTTTGTTTTTTTGACACTTCATATACCCTCTTAACCATAGCAGCTTACCTGATTTTTAGACAACTTTCGAAAAAACCAATGTGTATTGAGCCTATGAAAACATTTTTAGAGTCTAGGAAAATATACTATAATAAAATATCATGTCTACATTTAATATCCCTCTTCATGCAGATCTGTCCAGAATAAATTTTGTTATAGCTCCCATTTTGGATTATGTTAAAGTCTAAAGTTGACTGCTGGGTGTGCTGATCACTAAATATGGTTCTGGCTCCAAAACGCCAACATGGCGGCAACTGAAGCTCCAAACCGAAGGATGACAACACGGTGTCTATATATATGTACATCTCTCTCTCTCGCTCTCTCTCTCTCTCTCATATATATATATATATGAAAAGGAATGGGTCCCCTTTAACTCTCACAGTATTCAGAATATAAATACTGCAGGAATTTGATCATGGTCTACAATTATTAAAGACTCTGTGGCTAACATGGAACACTACAGTAAAGAAAGAAAACTCCATTATGCAGGTTTTATTATAGATTTTACTAACTGACACCTCTTACTATTACTAACATGTTCATAATAAATAAAGGTCAAACAATCGTATACTGTATCAGTCCAACCTTTTTTAAAAATGTCACCTGGTTCTGAGTTGTTTGTGAATTTTTAGGCCGACATGAATGTAAACTGTGAAAGTCACTGGAATTAACATGTTCCTCTTCACTGTTATCTGCTTCTGTAATTTATGTAATTGAATATTATATTTTGGTTGTTTAATTCTAGCCGAGAAATGCATATAGAAGTTTAATAAAGATTATTGTAAACCCGCCTAATGTACTTTTTATTTGCACGTTGAGCTGCTGGCTGGCCACACGGTGGTGCCACTTCCCACCAAATCAAAGGCAACGTGAAGCGTTCACAAACTACAGCACACATCTCATCTGTTCAGATGATCATGCACATCCTGATATAACATTTCATAAAAAGTGCTTAACACAGACCACAAATACATTCTGAGAAAGCTCAGAAGTGACATTAAACGCCCCCGAAAACACAAAACACGGCGTTATTCATCTTTCAGGCCTGACATTAGTACAACTCACAGGTATTAAACCGCTGTGATATTTACTTCTGTGTGTGCTGAGCAACAGGTGCAGCACAGGAAGCCACATATTTGGTGCAACCATTACACTGCTTCCCCTTTACAACACCCTCAGAAACCTTTGAGTTCACAGCAGCCTCTGACCAGCTCCCCTGAG
Organism: Benitochromis conjunctus; assembly: GCA_015052645.1. Taxonomy (NCBI): domain Eukaryota; kingdom Metazoa; phylum Chordata; class Actinopteri; order Cichliformes; family Cichlidae; genus Benitochromis; species Benitochromis conjunctus. The sequence goes on from VOQK01012623.1 coordinate 25,445, forward strand.
GCAGTTTAGCTCATCTCATGCATTAGGTGTTAATATCGTTTTTAGAATAAAAAAAAAATCATGAAGCCAGTCATACAGCAAATCACGTGAATGTGTAAGTTTCACTCTCAGTGTACCGGGACTGAAACTTCATCTAGCTCAGAGGCACATTAAAGGTCCATTTCGCACCCTCCAGGTCATCTACACATACACACGGTAAATATTCGTGACTTCTGAGGGCCAAAGAAGTTTGTAAGTAGATATTTGCTATTTTTCACCTAGAAATAAAAAAGGAATTAGACAACATGATCATTTAACTCTGAGATTTCAAGGTTTTACTGTTTATTTCAGTTAAATATTGAATGAAAATCAGCAAATACATATCATTAAATACGTGGCGGTTAGCGCTGTCGCCTCAAAGCAAAAAGGCCCTGACTGAGCTATCATAGGTCATTTTGTCAGAGTGCATAGAAATTTAAACTCACTAAGTAATGGAAGCTCTGTTGACATACATTACTTTCCAGCCGCGGTTTCTACTAAGCATTTCTCACTTCTGTTTTGTTTATCACCGTGGAAAACTGGTCAATCATAAATATAGGATGTGATGCTGACAGTTATAAACACTAATAAACCCCTTAGCAATGAGGCTTCGAAGAAACTTTAAAGACATAGCAGTCTGTAACTTCTCCGTAACTGCGAGGCCAAAGTCGGCCACCTCGAGCTCCACGGATGAGACACGTTGGAGAATCGTGAAACACAATGAGTCTCTGTGTTCCCATCACCGGATCAGAGTGACATTTGGGAAAAACTCCAGCAAAAGTTGACATTTTAACTTCCGCCCAATCAAAGCTGTAAATTAGAGAGTGAATAGCAGCCTCATAAAAAGGAGGGTGTAAATATTGATGTTATTGAACTGGCTCTAAAATATTCTCCCCTGCAGTTCTACCGGATGCAACACAAGTGAAGTACAATGAATGCCACATCCATTTTAATCACAGCAGCGCCAGACAGACGCCGCAGTGGGAAAACTGTTTGCTTTTTTAATAACAGGTACCAATCAGGTGGCAACCTCTGGGTATGAAAAACAAAGCCATCACAAGAGCTACATTTGCTCTAATGGTCACTGGAGGCGGACGTCAACCCCCACAGACTACACGTAAAATCAGAATGTGGCCGCTGTCATGTCATCAGTTGGTTTTATGACAAATATCGACCCCACCGTGTGAACATCGCAGTGGAAATTGAGAGTAATTTGACCAGGCAACATTTTTTTCTCTAATTTCATTGGACAACGTTTGTTGTAGAATTCACCAATTTTGGTGATTTGTAGCCTTCATTTTCTGTCGATGGCTGACACCCGGTGTGCTCTTCTGCTGCTGTAGCCCATCTGCTTCACAGTTTCATGTGTTGCGTGTTCAGAGATGCTCGTGTCCATACTTTGGTTTAAGAAGTGGTTATTTTAGTTACTGTTCCCTCCCTGTCAGCCCGAAGCAGTTTGGCCATCCTCATCTAACCCAGGCATCACAAAGCATTTTCCCTCTGAGCACTGCGGCTCGCTGGATATTTTCTGTCTTCCAGACCATTCTGTAAACCCTGGAGATGGTTGGTGTGGGAAAATCCCAGTAGCTCAGCAGTTTCTGAAACACTCTGACCAGCCTGTCTGACACTAACAACAACGCCATGGTCAAAACCACTTAAATGTGCTCAGTTTGAACTTCACCAGGTTCACATGACTTCATGGTTAAATGCAAGGTTCAGCTGTTCGACAGCAGGGTGAATGGGTGTACCTAATAGAGTGGCTCTGAGTGCACACACCTGTTGATTAAGACTAATAAAATACCAGAGTTTGGGCGCTGCTACAGCAGGTGAGGTCACTGCAGGCACCTGGGTTTGAGTCCACTCTCGACCACTTCCTGTGTGTTATCCCTGCTTTCCTGCCTCCTCTAAATAATAATTCTCTGAATAATTAATGAATAATGAATGAATGTGTAAAACAGACTTTCCCCGGGTTGCGACACCAGCAGCTGTTATGGAGCACACTCACTATGCAACAATAGCAATGACACCTACTCAATAAGTTAATATTCAGTTTAAAGTGAGAGGATCCACCTTGTTGCATCTTTAACACTGACTTCAGTGAGCAAGGAAAAAAATTCCCTTCATGTTATCAGCGTTAACACCACCTGCCTCAGAGGCTGCAGCATGACATCATGTCTAACAGGTATCTCAGCTGTAATGTCCTCACGCTGTCTTACAACACTCGCTCCTTTGTTCTCGTCAGCCTTTTGTTCATGGGGCTTGTGTCAGCTGTGTAGCCAGGCCTAAGAAACAGAAGCACTCCTGTGTGTGAGTGGAAAAGGGGGGCACGTAAAGTGGCTTGTTTCAACACAAGCGTAAGATTAGATCTAAGAAAACAAGTCGAGGTTCGAAGAACTGTCATTAAGAATTCAGAAAGCTGCTGACGGTGCACATTTTTCAATTTCTTCTTGTTGTCCTGAGAATTCGCAGCACTTTACGGTAAAGGGCCAGTCAAGTTTGATTTCTTCTGGGCTTGTTATAAAGGGTACCTAAATGTGTCTAAAACACCGTGAGTTTTTCTCTGTGTGACTATTTAGATTTATAGATTTGACACCTACTGCTAGTTCAGGTCTCGTCACCCAGTGGTAAAAGCATGTGATGATGCTCAACCACAGAACTGAGATAAAACCATGTGTGTTTCTACATTGCCTTGCCTTTTGTGTTTGTATTGTTCTGAGCAGCCAGTGTCCACCTGGCTTATTGTCCACTCAGTAACCCACAATACCACGTTAAAAGTTAAACTCTCTGATATGCAAAAGTATCCAGACTGATGTGTATGACATCTACACAAGCTTATCAACACTTGGAAGTTCATCTCATTCTTCCGGTCTGATATTGGCGTGCACCATCAGATTTCGATGAGAAGCATCTTCTCAGATGTTCTGTGATATTTCTTTTTAAACTCTGGGCTTTGATCAGGTCACTAATGGACAACCAGAAACTTGCCCTGAAGTCACTCCAGTTTTGCATTTGCTCTTCAATTCGGGCGGTGCTGAAAGGTGAACCATCTGGAGAAAGATTTCTTTAAGAACCTCTCTGCATGTGGCCACGTTTATCACTAAATTTAGCCCTCACAGCATGAAGATACCACCACCGCTCTCCTCTGTAGGGACTGCATCAGCAGGGTACAGGCTGATTTAACAGATACAGAGTTTGAAATTCTGCCCAGAGAGGTCAGTTTTTGCTACATGACATCAGAGAATCCATTAAAAACGAGAGTCCTTTAGATGTTGTTTGGCAAACCAGATAAATACTCCTTTTACTCAGAGCTGCTACCTTTTAGCTGCTCCAAGATGAAAGCATGATTTATAGAGTGCTACTCAGGTACTCTCACCTCTGTAGGAGAGTTCTTAAAGCCTTAAGATGAATGTTGGGCTCTTGGTCACTTCCCCGAACAAGGCCTTCCTCCTCAGTTACTCAGTTTCACTGGTAAATCCAAATCTAGGAAAAGTCGGGTGGCACCAAATTTCTTCCAGTTCACATTTATTGAGGTCACTGCCCTCCTGGGAGCGCTCTGTGCCGTAGAAACTACAAAGAGTTCCTTGAACTTCATAGCTCGATATTTGCCCTAACATGCAGTATGAAATACAGGGTCATGCCCAGTTAATTCAATTTGCCACAGATCGACTTTAATCAAGTTCTAGAGACACATCTGACAAATTAAAAGGAAAAGAAACAGGATGCACCCGCCCGCCGTCAGGAGACTCAGCAAAAACCTGAAATATGAGATAGTTTTAGTGCCAGTAAGGAAATTTGTGGCAGTGCTTCAAACAGCTGCAGTCAGCTCAGAAACAGTATGTACATACTGCAAATACGACTAGATACACAAACTAAATACAACAATACAACTACAATTCATACATCTGGAGTGGGCGTTCCTTTTTCAATCCACATTTGAAGTGGGCTGTGACGCTAACGTTTCTGACAATAGGAAAATATTATAGACATGATATAACGTGATCTCGCTTCCTACATTAAGCTGCCTATACCTGTAAAAAAAGGGAAGTGTCTGAGACAGTCAGCCCACAGCCTCAGCATGACCATTTTAAAGTGTTGCCATCACGCCAAAAATACCTAAAGGAGCACGAATGCCAGTAATCGCAGTTACAGTGATCACAGCTCCCATTAAAGTGGTTTGTAGCGGTCACCTTAAAACGGACAGCGTTTCATTGTTACAAGAGGAAGTCTTTGCAATACAGCTAACCAAATATAGCCATCTCATCGAAGAGACTGATGAAGTAATACCTGAGCTGTCTGCTCGGACTTTCGGTTGTCTAAAGGGGATCACACAGTGTAGTAGTACCTCTGTACGGCAGTGTTTGGCCTCAAACAGGAAGCTTTTGACCTTTAGCTGCCGTACCTGGGGCCTCATTTGTAATCTACTGTAAGTGGATGATCTAAGCAGAATAGACACATAAGTGACTATTTATAAAAGCGCTGTTTGATTTAGAGACGATCGCACAGGCTGAACTTGTCTTGCAGTTCAGTAGTTCAAGAAAAAACAAAACAAGAAAGAAAAACATCCTGTGGATTTTTCCTATTATGTTTCCTTCATTTCAGTGAAACCCGTCATGAGGTCGAGGAGAATTTACACAGGAGAAGACAGTAGTGTCGCGACTACTCTTACATTATAGATGTTGGTCTGCCGGCTTTAAACTACAGTTTAGCTCATCTTACTTCACCACATGAGTTCTCTTTCTGCTTTATTCTCCGGGCTGATATCATCACAACGCTATTTTGTTGAGGAAGCTGCAGCTAAAAAAGAAAAAGAAAACAATAAAGCTGAATTTTTACTCCTCCCACTGAATACATTTATTAGAGGTTTCAACTTGCCTGAAGTCAAATTATTAATGTAATTTAAATTCTTTGTATTAAAACTGGAAGTTAAATCCACAAATAAATTACACGCGATGACATAACACTCATTTTAGCCTCAATGCTCTGTCTCCCCACATGTTCTGGAATAGATTTAAGGTCTTACTGTTGATGTTAAGGCTCTCCGTGGCCTCTCTCCGGGTTATGTATCTGACCTAGTTGCATGTAAGTGGGTACGAAGCCTGA